>JAHDVE020001491.1:0-27560 GCA_022606495.2 Halesus radiatus
ATTATATTCTATTTAAATTAATTGGATGACCGAGTGGACTGCACTTGCACATTGCGCTTATAAAAAAAATCCCCTTTTCAGATAGATGTATAGTATTATTGTTATGTTCATCAAACTAAAAAATAATCACTCTATGATAAAATTCTCACTGATGTTAAAGTGTTGGCTTTTGGGAAGTAACCTTGTGTATTGACTGTAACAAATATGACGGTGTCCTTGATTGTATAGCTCCTTGATATCTGCTGTATTTACGCTATTTTGATATTTCTTACATTGTCTATTGAACAAATATGACGGTCTTCTTGATTGTATATCACCTTGATAGCTGCGGGTATCTTTAAAATTATTTAAATGCTACTATTATATTAAGTCTGTCCCCACTGCAACAAAATTGTACTACTGTTTTTATTTTATTTATTTTTCAATTTGTTTAATACTTGCATATATCTTGATATTTTTATAAAATTATTTAAATCGATAATACGTAATTGGAGTCTAGTATCTCTATTACAAAACCGTCATGCTGTTTCATATATTTTTAAAAATATTATTCACAACATGCATGCACCTACATTGTTGTATTATTGCGCTACATTTGTATGATAATTGTTATTTGTTGTTGTGTTATATAATATTGTTGAACTAAACTCCTGCTGACAAGCTACTTGCAGTGGCTTAGCGGGTACAAGTTCCCATTGTATGTAATTAATATTATACAAAATATAATAAAAAGCCAAATCGCTAGGCCAGAACTACTAACCATGCTGCCCACTGTTGAGTTAGGCAGCTACCTCTGTTCTGGGTCTTCCTAATGCCTAATAAAAAATCACTTATATATAGTTATGTAGTGAACATATGTCCAAATGCATGAAAGAGACAGCATGACTTATGGAAGTATATAAGCGAATAACAGGTTGTCTCGTTCTTCTTCATACTTCAGCTTCATAACTTGTAATATTGCGACAGTGATAATTATACCAACCTATCAATACACGAGTTTTATTCATCACCCACAAATCCAGATATTTACTGGAGATGATACGTCACAGACTTGGTGTAGTCATCAGAGTTGGCGCAGTTAGTCATCATCAGTGTTATTACTGTTACTTTTTTGTACTGCTGTGATAAAGAAAGCTGATCTAAGTATTGTTACAAAGTTGGCAGTGTACAAATCAGTGTACTACCCAACGCTTATTTATGGTCACCTAATCTGGATGTCGAACGAGCGAATACGTTCTAGGGTCCAAGATGCCGAAACGAGATTTTTGAGAGGAGTCACAAAATGGGATCGAATAAGAAGCTCGATTATCCCGGAGGAGCTAAACATCGAACCACTGTTCAGCTACTCTTCATAGAAAAACAGCAATTGAGATGGCTTTGGCACGTATTGAGAATTGCAGAAGGTGATATTCCAGAGGGAAGACGTCCAGTGGGCCAGCGGCACAGGACAGGGAGGCGCCTTGCTGTTGCGACGATCCGAGTAGGACAATGGGAAGAAGATGTATATATGTAGATCAATTCTCTATGCCTCCTCTCACTTCATTCCATCATTTTAAAGTTTTTTTCCATTATACAGAGATAATGTTTTTTTAATAACAGTTATTTCATATAGCTCTGTTTCTTAATAGTTTACTTTAAGTGCAAGAAATGGTCTGTAAAGCTCTCGTGAGCATTCCTGCTTTACAATAGGTCCATTACATCAGTGGTCCCCAACCCCCGGTACCGGTCCGTGGATCAAATGGTACCGGGCCGCGCAAGGGCCTGCTTAAAAATTTGTCAACAAACCAAGGGAATATAGCATGCCTGTGAAAGAAGAAGATCAACTGTTGGATATTATCAAACGTTGACTGGTCCGCGGTGATAATAAGGTTGGGGACCACTGAATTACATTATCTACTATGTTTCACCTCAATCCTTCGACAGTAGATCTGTCCCTTCAATGGAGTTCATCAGGGTTATCATTGGGTGTTTGGCATTGCCTCCTGACGTCACAACGCGGTGATCAATTCCCAGCTATCTGAGCCATCTTTCCACCACGGCGGGTAATTTGCACAATACATATCGGTTATATTTAGAAATAATCTGATAATTTGAGGTTACCCGCTACTTTCCCACCTGGTATAAGTAACTTATGGTTACTTCTTCAGGGTGCACATCAAGGATTTTAATTTAATTTAATAATGTAGTTGTGTGTGTGTTAAATATCTGAGGACGGGACGGTGTCGAATTACATTAAGGCTATTCTATTAACGGCTACAAAAAATATTTGTTACGCTAAGGAAACCTCTTACAATCCACTAATCAATCTATCAATTAATATTAACAATACTATCGATTCAAAGACAGACAAATATTCTTGGGTTACTATTAACCTGACAAAACATGAGTTCACTCTAGTGCCATAATAAAAAGCTGTAATAATTATACTATAGATTGTACTATGATAGAGGGACTAAGTTTGCAGGTGTTTGAATCCGCGACGCCTGAGTGCGAACCGGACGCTTTGAACCTCTCGGTCACACACCGGTCAAGACAAAGGATCATGTGTTTAAATATTGTCAGATATTGACTTGATGCACACATGTTAACTCTTAATAAGAAGCAATTAATCACCATCACAACATAACCTTATAACTTATTCCACGTTAGCCGGACGCGTATAAATGATGGTATCGGGAATCCAATCAGAAGAATGTGCGAGTTATTCAATCAAAATCAAACTTTGATGTATTCCGACATATTCTTTGACACATGCAGTACTTTACAGTAAGAGAAAATTGAAAGCTGTTTTCATATAAAGAAAAAATAAACAAACAAACTTCAATGAACAGTGTTTACACATTGTTTACTTTTTTATTATTTCTTTGTATAACACATTTTTTTAATTTGATTATTATTTTTTTCCCTTTAAATTGTTCTATTATTTATTATTTGGTTGTTTATTGGTTGTATTATTTAATACTGTTGAACTTAGCTCCTGCTGACAAGCTCCTTGCAGTGGTATAATAAAATAAAATATAAACATACAATAAAAATAATAATATTTAGAAAGTTATCCTTAAAGATCCTTTAAGGACGAGCACTGCATTTGTTGTTAAGAAGCTAGACGTTATCAACTTGAAAAAATTATCCTCAAAAAATATTGTCTTGTACCATAGGTATGAAGAAAGGACAATTACTGGAGCCCTAAGACAATCACATATAAAATTCTTTAATATCCCAGCCTATAAAACATCCTTTCTACAAAAAAGTTTTAAGTACAACAATTAAGCATTTTTTAAACAATTCAATTCTCCATCCATCACCATTAGAAACACAAACATCAAAAGCTCTTTTAAAAGCTAAATAATTACTCCCTTTAAATGCCATGTTTAAATTATCTATACAATATATTTAACTATATAATATATTTCAAAATCGTCATGTACTAAGTAGCTGAAAAGCCACTATTGTAAATTGTAATCCCAACTCCTGCGTATGCCTAGTGAGATGGGCAATATAACAAACAAACAAAATGTTTAATTAAAATGATAAATTATTATTATGTAATAATAATTGCGTAATAACAAAAAAAAACGTTGGCTTTGGATGTTCTAAGAAATAAATCCAACCTTCTAAAATACCAAATTTATTTCTCAAACAAATAACCATTTTCACTGGCCTGTTTTGGGCCTAGAAGTTAAATGGTTTTTATGTAATTTGGCGACATCAGTTTTCTTTCAAATAATTTTTTTTTATTTTATTTTTATGTTGTATCTCACAAGAGCGCCCATTTCTGTACGGTTTAAAGAAGGGGTACTATATCACCACCCGGCTGGGTAGTGTTGTAGAGCGGGTCAAGGCGGGGCTGTAAGAAGGGATTTATTAATGACACTCTTAACATCATGCCAATAAAACTATAACATTCTAAAACATTACATTAATAAGGAACATTATATTCAACAACAAAAAAACACGAAATAACAACAAACACACATATTAGGAATGCTAGATCTCTGAGTCAAAAACACATTCAACAAGCAACCACAAATACAACATGAGGATGAAAAGCATCTTATGCTATGGTACTAAACTCTACAACAAAATTCCACCCTCCTTCAAAAATCACAACAATATTAATACATGTAAAATTCAAATAAATAGCTGGATACGTTAGATTAATAAAATCTGAAAAAATACATACTGACACAGAAACCACTCGACTGCACTTAAAACACCTCATATTACAATTCTCTCAGCATTTTCATGATAATCAAATAATTTAATTTAAACTTCTTCAATAAATGCAAAATCACTTTATGGTGCCATTTTCAATAAAATGGATAGTTAATTAAATTAATTTCTAATATAAATTTATTATTTACTATTTTATAATTTATTTTTACGTTTTTAATTAATTACTTAAATGTTTATAATTTGTCTATTCTTAGGTTATTGTTTTTCTATGTTTTTTATTTGTCTATTCTTGGGATTGTTTCTCAGTATACTGCGTATACTGATGAGGGAAGCTTCGCTTCCGAAACATGTTGATATTTATACATTAAAACGTGGTTTAAACAAAACATTTTCAATTAATTTAATTTAATTTTATATTATTCAGCACGGGGAAATCCCGGTGACAATGTCATTATAAAAAAATTCTTATTGCATAAAACATTTATTGTTATTATAGAATGTGAGTCTTGAAGAGGCCCGGATTATATGAAGGAGAAAAAACAGATATCTCGATAGCTCGTTCCACGTGCGAGCCGAATTACACAAAAATGATTCGATAAAGAAACCCCAACTTCTAGGAGTTGTATGATCAGTGACTGTTTTACTATTTTGTTATAATCACCTATCTGTTCAGAAACAGTTTTACTAATTTATTATAATCACTTGTCTGTTCAGTGACTGTTTTACTATTTTATTATAATCACCTGTCAGTTCAGTGACTGTTTTACTATTTCATTATAATCACATATCTGTTCAGTGACTCTTCTACTATTTTATTATAATCACCCGTCTGTTCAGTAACTGTTTTACTATTTTATTTTAATCACCTGTCTGTTCAGTGACTGTTTTACTATTTCATTATAATCACCTGTTTGTTCAGTGACTGTTTTACTATTTCATTATAATCACCTGTCTGTTCAGTGACTGTTTTATTATTTTATTATACCTGTCTATTCAGTGTCTGTTTTACTAATTTATTATAATTACCTGTCTGTTCAGTATCTATTTTACTATTTTTATTATAATCACCTGTCTGTTCAGTGACTGTTTTAGTATTTCATTATAATTACCTATCTGTTCAGTGTCTGTTTTACTATTTTATTATAATCACCTGTCTGTTCAGCGAATGTTTTACTATTTTATTATATCTGTCTGTTCAGTGACTGTTTTATTATTTTATTATACCTGTCTATTCAGTGTGTGTTTTACTAATTTATTATAATCACCTGTCTGTTCAGTGTCTGTTTTACTATTTTATTATAATTACTTGTCTGTTCAGTAACTATTTTACTATTTTTATTATAATCACCTGTCTGTTCAGTGGCTGTTTTACTATTTTATTATACCTGTCTATTCAGTGTCTGTTTTACTAATTTATTATAATTACCTGTCTATTCAGTATCTGTTTTACTATTTTTATTATAATCACCTGTCTGTTCAGTGACTGTTTTAGTATTTCATTATAATTACCTGTCTGTTCAGTGTCTGTTTTACTATTTTATTATAATCACCTGTCTGTTCAGCGAATGTTTTACTATTTTATTATATCTGTCTGTTCAGTGTCTGTTTTACTAATTTATTATAATCACTTGTCTGTTCAGTGACTGTTTAACTATTTTATTATAATCACCTGTCTGTTCAGTGACTGTTTTATTATTTTATTATAACTATCTGTTCAGTGTCTGTTTTACTAATTTATTATAATCACCTGGCTGTTCAGTGCCTGTTTTACTATTTTATTATAATCACCTGTCTGTTCAGTGACTGTTTTACTATTTTGTTATAATCACCTATCTGTTCAGAAACAGTTTTACTAATTTATTATAATCACTTGTCTGTTCAGTGACTGTTTTACTATTTTATTATAATCACCTGTCAGTTCAGTGACTGTTTTACTATTTCATTATAATCACATATCTGTTCAGTGACTCTTCTACTATTTTATTATAATCACCCGTCTGTTCAGTAACTGTTTTACTATTTTATTTTAATCACCTGTCTGTTCAGTGACTGTTTTACTATTTCATTATAATCACCTGTTTGTTCAGTGACTGTTTTACTATTTCATTATAATCACCTGTCTGTTCAGTGACTGTTTTATTATTTTATTATACCTGTCTATTCAGTGTCTGTTTTACTAATTTATTATAATTACCTGTCTGTTCAGTATCTATTTTACTATTTTTATTATAATCACCTGTCTGTTCAGTGACTGTTTTAGTATTTCATTATAATTACCTATCTGTTCAGTGTCTGTTTTACTATTTTATTATAATCACCTGTCTGTTCAGCGAATGTTTTACTATTTTATTATATCTGTCTGTTCAGTGTCTGTTTAACTAATTTATTATAATCACTTGTCTGTTCAGTGTCTGTTTTACTAATTTATTATAATCACTTGTCTGTTCAGTGACTGTTTTATTATTTTATTATAACTGTCTGTTCAGTGTCTGTTTTACTATTTTATTATAATCACCTGTCTGTTCAGTGACTGTTTTATTATTTTATTATAATCACCTGTCTGTTCAGTGACTGTTTTACTAATTTATTATAATCACCTGTCTGTTCAGTGTCTGTTTTACTATTTTATTATAATTACCTGTCTGTTCAGTAACTGTTTTACTATTTTATTATAATCACCTGTCTGTTCAGTGACTGTTTTATTATTTCATTATAATCACCTGTCAGTTCAGTGACTGTTTTACTATTTTATTATAATCACCTGTCTGTTCAGTGACTGTTTTATTATTTTATTATACCTGTCTATTCAGTGTGTGTTTTACTAATTTATTATAATCACCTGTCTGTTCAGTGTCTGTTTTACTATTTCATTATAATTACCTGTCTGTTCAGTGTCTGTTTTACTATTTTATTATAATCACCTGTCTGTTCAGCGAATGTTTTACTATTTTATTATATCTGTCTGTTCAGTGTCTGTTTTACTAATTTATTATAATCACTTGTCTGTTCAGTGACTGTTTTACTATTTTATTATAATCACCTGTCTGTTCAGTGACTATTTTATTATTTTATTATAACTGTCTGTTCAGTGTCTGTTTTACTAATTTATTATAATCACCTGGCTGTTCAGTGCCTGTTTTACTATTTTATTATAATCACCTGTCTGTTCAGTGACTGTTTTATTATTTTATTATAATCACCTGTCTGTTCAGTGACTGTTTTACTATTTTATTATAATTACCTGTCTGTTCAGTGACTGTTTTACTAATTTATTATAATCACCTGTCTGTTCAGTGTCTGTTTTACTATTTTATTATAATTACCTGTCTGTTCAGTAACTGTTTTACTATTTTTATTATTATCACCTCTCTGTTCAGTGAATGTTTTAGTATTTCATTATAAATACCTGTCTGTTCAGTGTCTGTTTTACTATTTTATTATAATCACCTGTCTGTTCAGTGAGTGTTTTATTATTTTATTATACCTGTCTGTTCAGTGTCTGTTTTACTATTTTATTATAATCACCTGTCTGTTCAGTGACTGTTTTACTAATTTATTATTATCACCTGTCTGTTCAGTGACTGTTTTATTATTTCATTATACCTGTCTATTCAGTGTGTTTTACTAATTTATTATAATCACCTGTCTGTTCAGTGTCTGTTTTACTATTTTATTTTAATTACCTGTCTGTTCAGTAACTATTTTACTATTTTTATTATAATCACCTGTCTGTTCAGTGGCTGTTTTACTATTTTATTATACCTGTCTATTCAGTGTCTGTTTTACTAATTTATTATAATTACCTGTCTGTTCAGTATCTATTTTACTATTTTTATTATAATCACCTGTCTGTTCAGTGACTGTTTTAGTATTTCATTATAATTACCTATCTGTTCAGTGTCTGTTTTACTATTTTATTATAATCACCTGTCTGTTCAGCGAATGTTTTACTATTTTTATTATTATCACCTCTCTGTTCAGTGAATGTTTTAGTATTTCATTATAAATACCTGTCTGTTCAGTGACTGTTTTACTATTTTATTATAATCACCTGTCTGTTCAGTGACTGTTTTATTATTTTATTATACCTGTCTGTTCAGTGTCTGTTTTACTATTTTATTATAATCACCTGTCTGTTCAGTGACTGTTTTACTATTTCATTATAATCACCTATCTGTCAGTGACTCTTTGACTATTTTATTATAATCACCTACATTATGTAAAAACCCATAATCCATGTATGCCTGTAAGTAATTCTCAGTTTAGGATCGCATTTGGCGCCGCAAACGTTAATATTATTACTATCTTACCTACTTACTTGACATTGATTGGACATTGGCCGGTGATGTAACACCAAATTATTCCAGTTGATAAATTACATATTTAAACATTATCAACGGACGCAATCAATGACTGACATTTGGCTAACGATGGGTGGCGAAATAATTGATACCAGTTTTGACAAACGTTACGCACTTCATTACTGAAGTCACGTTGATTCGTTGAGCAACGGACTGTTACCATTGTAAATATTATTGTGCCCAGTTTTCGCCATGTATTTTGAAATTGTTTTTCGTTGATTTCAATCGGTTGAACGATGATGGCGGACACACAGATAGGCTGTAGTTCTTTAGCTATTCAATGGCATCCGACGTTGCGTCATGCAACACCACTGTAGCTACGGAGAACTTCTAGAGTGGACACTCTTCAACATCGTGCTCTATGATTGGAACCACCTCAAATTTGATTAACTCAAAATCTTATTTATAATCATTGAAGATAATATTAACAAATCTCAAATGAAATGTGAAACCGAAAAAAACAAGGAAAATAAAAAGGTTTCGGTCGCATCTGGGAATTGAGACCAGAACCTCTGTCTTACCAGGACAACACTCTAACCAATGAGCTAATTTTATCCATATTTTTTTTCATTTTAAGATTTATTAATAATATCTTTAATTAATTACCATGTTTTTGGCTGCTTTCTTTGTGTATGATTAGTATTACCCTAATACATTTGCAATCCAGAAAGGGTTTCGGATATACGTATATGTTTTTTAAAATTTTATATGGACATCTATTAACTTACTGAAAGTCTAGAATGAATAATCAATTTATTGGAATAACTTATCGAATTTTTAATCATTAGCAACTCCCAAATCGAAACATGCAACCGAAGAGACACAGAAAAGGTAATGGTAGCAGCTGGGATTCGTTTTGGAAGTTGTTAATATTATATTCAATGATTAAAACATCTCACAATATATTATTATTATTGATTATTAAACAAATATTAAACCTTATAAACCTCATTGCAACATTTAATCACTGGAGATAATATTAACATCGACAATAAAAATATGTCGGTCGCATTTGAGAATCAAACCCATGACCTCTGTCTTATCGGGAAAACACTCTAACCACTGAGTTAATGGGACCGTATTATTTCCGTAATTTGTTAATCTTATTACTATGAGGTTTATAAGCTGCAATAAGTTATATAAATAAATTGAATCTTATTTATCTATTTAATAAATTGTCGCCATCGGGTTTTGAGTTCGCGTTGTACCATAACTTATCTCTATATTTTCCATGTTCTTGGTTTTGTCATCTACATATCGGTGGCATTTGGAACAACCTGGTTTCTGCATTTTTGGTTACTGACGCGTTAATTTTCGACGGGTAAAATCCTGATATCATTTCATTTGAAAACACAGTAAACACCATGATCATGTGACGATATGTGAATTAAATATATATTTTTTACAGTAATTCCACACAGGAGACCCTGAGGGAAATAATTTCCCTCAAGGCCTATATCATCTTTGGGAATGTTGTGTGGAGGGTCTTT
The DNA here is from genome assembly GCA_022606495.2 of Halesus radiatus. Lineage (NCBI taxonomy): Eukaryota > Metazoa > Arthropoda > Insecta > Trichoptera > Limnephilidae > Halesus > Halesus radiatus. Next base: position 10,028 of record JAHDVE020001491.1, read on the forward strand.
TAGAGGATAGGAAGGAGTGAACTTGGGTCTTGAAGAGACCCATGTTATAGGATGGAGGAAACACAGAGGCCGGCAGATCATTCCACAGCCGAGCTGTTGCACACAAGAACGAGTCGTAGAAGCGACACGTTTTCATGTGACAAATGTCAACCGTGTGCAAATGTTGGGCGCGCGTTTGGCGTGTTTCCCGACTATGCACCGTTGCCGAAGGGATCAATGACGCAAGTTCCTCGGAGCATCTTCCATTAAAATACCGGTAGAACAAGGACAGCATTCCCACCCGACGTCTGTGCTCCAAAGATTGCAACCCATTTGTTAAGATAGGCGAATCTATCAAACGGACCGCCCGTTTCTGCACAGAGTCAAGGTTTTTTTTCAGATATTTTGGGACACCCGACCAGAGGTGGCTGCCAAATTCTACAATGGGACGCACTTGCGATTTGTACAGGGTCAGGAGTTGTGTACTATTAAAGTATCTGCGGGCTATGTACAATACGCCCAGCTTCTGAGAGGCTAACTTTACTCGGGTTTCGATGGAGCCCCCATACCTGAGCTGGTCACTTAAGGTTACACCAAGCATATCAATGGAAGGCTTGTTGGGAAGATTGCTTTCATTAAAGGAGACTAGATTGTCATTTCGATCCCTTTTAGACGTAATCAGATATGATTGGGTCTTTGAAACATTAAATTCGACGAGGTTATTCTTACCCCAAGAGGAGACCCTCTCGAGGTAACCGTCCTTTCTCTGCTTTAAAGCCCTCCGAGCCGTTGGAGTTTGTGTGCCCTTTGGGGGCTTGTCAAACAAAAAGCAATCATGGACTGTACTGTCATCCGCGTAACAATGGATTGGTGCACATGTCAAGAGGTCATTGATGTGCAACAAAAACAATGTCGGAGATAGAACCGATCCTTGTGGGACGCCAGCATTTATTGAATGCGAGGAAGAGATGAAACCATCAGCAACAGTCTGAATCGATCTCTCCCTCAAAAAGTCGGCAATCCACGTACACAAGGAAACGGGAAGTCCGTAAGAAGGCAGTTTGTTGACAAGTCCTCGGTGCCAAACCCGGTCAAAGGCCTTAGAAATGTCCAGTGAGACCGTTTGAATCTCACTATAACGTTCCAGGCACCGTCCCCAAACATGCGTCACATACGCGAGAAGATCACCGCACGAGCGGTTCCGTATATACTGATTGTCAAGCATCCCTTCTACAAAAATTCACCGACCGCCACTGGTTCCTAGATAAAGTACTGGCTTCGCCACGCCTTTTTTCCCATGAAATCGATCAGTACATCCATCATGTAATTATATATTTATTGTTCAAGTTTATTTGAAAATGTGACCTATTGCTTATAAAACCGGAAATTAAATATAAATGCCAAATTTCATAGGTACACACCTTCCTACCCAGTGTCAAATGATATGGTTTATCCACCATTCTTACGAAATAATACCAGTTTTTTTGGATTCCACGAGTTTCTCACAATAAAATATTCATTTCAACGAATGTTGTTTTTTGGAATGACTGTTCGAAATTTTTATATAAATTATTATTTGAGGCATTGTGGCGTTTTCTAATATTAGTTACGCATAATATGCTTTTCTTTAAAACTCGATTCAGTTCCAAAAAATAGATAATTTTCTGGTAGCTATCTTAATAGAGACACTAAAGCGTGATATCACGGTTAGGTTAGGCGTGAAATCACGGGTACAATTACATTAGATAGAAAGATTAGTTCTAAGATCTTATTGGATATTTGGAGACAGTTGCATCATATTTATTTTTACTTGTGTTTGAAAAACAACAATCCCGCTATCTAGACGCGTAGTCTCATATGTAAAAATAAACCAACGACACTAATTAACATACTGAACGAATGCCTACTCGTACAGCCATACGCAGACAACTTTTAACGCTTTGAACTACAAGACAAACATTCATATTTTGCATATGAATATCCCGTTCCAACTATAGTTTGCATTCCCCAATTCAACGTTTACAGTCTTGGTAACAAATACTTAAATGATATGAATGTATTTGATAATAATCTAAACTTGGCAAATTAAAAAAAAAGTATGTACGAATTATTTCTACCTAGTTTATAAATTATTGTTAACTACAACTTTTTACATTATTTACTTATTTGTTATTAATGTTAATATTGTGGATATTGTGTTATTTATTTTTTTCTGTTCCTTTATATTCCTGTGTATTTTTAGCTTTGGTGCAGTTTTTTCTTTTTTTCTCATTTCAAGTGTAATTAACTTTTGTGCATGTTTTATATTTTTATGTGATTGAAAATGATGTACCTGTATGTAAAATCCATCTGGGAGTTAAAATAATAAATTAAAAAATAGTTATTATTAAAAAAAAACATCAACTCACAACTAGAGAATCTAAAAATTTATGTAGTATGCCTACAAAGGGTTGTAATCCCTTTTGTATTTTGTGAAACAGTAACCATGTAAGGGCCAGCACTTAAAAATGTCCATAAACATCAATTGATTTGCAGGTTGGTAACTCTAGGATTATGGTAAATGATTTATCTGTAAATTCCATACGTGTAGTCAAGAAAATGTATAAGGTTTTAAAGACAAGGATCCTCAGATTGTAGTCTTTAAATTCAATGAAATACGTTCCAAAATGTCAGAAAACAGGTGTAGTTGAAAAACCAGTGAAAGCAATTTCGAACGTTTTAATTGACCGTAGAATAGGTGTGGCAAGCGGTGCGCTGGGTCCCCTTTACAGCTCAGTGATAAAAAAAGCTGAGCTAAGTACCGAGATAAAGTTGGCAGTGTACAAATCAGTGTATCGCCCCATGCTTACTTATGGTCACTCATGTTGAACGAGCGTACACGTTCTAGGGTCCAAACTGCCGAAGTGAGATTTGTGAGAGGAGTTGCAGGAGTCACAAAATGGGATCGAATAAGAAGCTCTCGATGATCCGGGAGGAGCTTAACATCGAACCGCTATTACTCTTCATAGAAAAGTCGCAACTGAGGTGACATGGGCCCGTGTTAAGAATGCCAGAAGGTCGAATTCCGCTGATAATTCTGAGCGCTATTCCAGAAGGAAGACGTCCAGTGGGCCGCCCCAGAGGCAGGTGGGACAAGCAACTACAGAGGCTGTGCGAGGAGAGGCTGGACCTATTATGGGCGGATGCCGTTAACGCAGCACAGGACAAGGACACCTGGGGGCGACTTGTCGATGCTATATGTTCCCGACCAGACTAGGACAAGGGAAAGAAGATGTATGTATGTATATATTCAGAAAAAATAAGCAAAATTTCCACAAAATATGTAAAATTACAGTTACGTAAAACAATGCTCGCCAAACTGGACGAAAATAGAGTAAATCCTTTTTTACCACGGAAACCATATGGAAAGATGACCCCCAAGAAATCTGTGAAAAAAAGGCATTTTGTAAAGCATCCATACTCTTGTATATACAAATACATATAGTTTCTCCAACGAAATCTCATTTCCCATCGACTGAGAAGAGTGGGCGGGTGGTTCGCAGATTAAAATCAGTAATTTATTCCCAATTCTTGTTAATAATTCAATCCAACAGAATCGTGATTAGTTAATTGTGTCCCAGTATGTATTGGTTACCATCGGAGTTTCTTAATCCATTTCCGGAACAAGATGATATGACGCTGTATGACCCGGATATGGAAATGTAAAACATGTCACGTCAAAGATTGGCCTCCAGGACTGATTGTTTATGCCTCACGGATTGGCGCGCCTTCGGTGTTAGTTCACTGAATGATTGAACATATAAAATGGGCTCATCAATCTTTACTATAAAGCAGAACTGTTTATTAGAAGCAATAAGTACTCTCTAACGGTGTCAAAGGGTAATAAAAATAGTAATTGGATAATTTGCATAGGGCAGTTTGTAGAAAAATCGCCTCAAGGGCGCTTTACAAATATTACTTCCTATTCTCTATATAATTATGTACAAACAGATACAAAAAAAAAATACTTACCTGGCGGTCGCCTCAGATGAACACAGTTTTATTAGAAAACGTAAGCTTGGAGAATTTGTGAGAATAATAATTAGCTATTTTTTTGGCCTTCTCTATTAATGAAATTATATTTATTAGAAGAATAGTGGCAAAAGAAGAGTCGGTATTTATTTGAAATATTAACATTTATAGTGTTCATTTTAGGACTGGAGAATGTTTATAAGATGACTTTAAAAACTTAAGAATTCTACCTAGGTTTAAATATGAAATACGTAAAATACTAAATACATTTTCACTGTTCATTTTAGGACTGGAGAATGTTTATAAGATGACTTTAAAAACTTAAGAATTCTACCTAGGTTTAAATATGAAATACGTAAAATACTAAATACATTTTCACTGTTCATTTTAGGACTGGAGAATGTTTATAAGATGACTTTAAAAACTTAAGAATTCTACATCGGTTTAAATATGAAATACGTAAAATACTAAATACATTTTCACTGTTCATTTTAGGACTGGAGAATGTTTATAAGATGACTTTAAAAACTTAAGAATTCTACCTGGGTTTAAATATGAAATACGTAAAATACTAAATACATTTTCACTGTTCATTTTAGGACTGGAGAATGTTTATAAGATGACTTTAAAAACTTAAGAATTCTACCTGGGTTTAAATATGAAATACGTAAAATACTAAATACGTACACTGCTTCTTGGAATTTCTGGATCGAATCAAGTGTTTTCAGATTGTGACGTTATTTATTACAAATTTAAAATTTCTATTCAAAGGGGGGCACTAAAAAATACACACTTCGTAGTCTGCTAACGGAAGGAATACTTCCGATCGATTTATCTGTAAATTCTACACTGGTAATTAAGAAAATGTATAAGGTTTCTAATGAAAAAAGTTCTTAGACTGCAAGTTTTCAAGTTCTATACGAAATACGTATTGGAATTTTAGGTAAAACGTTCAAAAATGCAATCACTGGTTTTCAAACCGCACAGATTTTCAAACATTTTATTGAATATTTCACACAATTTAAAAAATAAAAGTTTGACAATTTTCGTCATTGGAAATATTAGACATTTTTCTGTTACAGTTAAATCATTTGTCTTATTTCTTGTGTTAACAACCTACAAAGTGACGTTTAGCACCTTATTTGAATGATTTTACGCACTTTATACGCAGGTGGCGATAGGGTAGGAATTCAATAAACATCTCCAAAATGCATGTTTTAATGGCACAAAAAAATCCGGACATACTATAAAGGATTAATTTTCCAATAAAACCAAATCCAATGAAGAGTTCCTAAGTAGGAAATTTTACACTTCAAATATTCTTTTATGGGCCTGATACATTTTTTTGGGTTTATAAAAATATTTATCTAAAATGCCCGGTTAAGACAAAGGCGAATATGTGTTCTAATCGCAGTATTCAATTAAATCGTCTATAATATTTCGAAGGAAATATTCGAAATGAAATATTTGGGTGTTATTTTAGATTCCAGACTGCCTCTATCTCCAAGTGCAATATACGAGTAGGTTGTAAACAAAATCGCCAAAAAAGTATCATTACTAGAAAGGATAAGAAGATACACCAGTGCAGAATCCTGTAAAAAAATATAAAATGCCATCATTGTTCCTGATATTAATAATTGTAGCAGTATTTTGATCTTATCAAAAGAGGAGAATTTTAGAAAACGAACAGTTTTGCAAAACAAAGCCATTAGAACAATTTTAAGATGAAACAAATATTCCAATGTTATAAAATGTTAGGGGATCTAAACATAATGTCTTTTAAGCTACTACTAAGATGAAATAGTTTTTCTTTTTTAAATGTTTAACGGCCAATTCTGAATTGTTGAGAAAAAATAATAAACATCAACACAGGTATACAAGACGAAGAAATGAAATAATACTTCCCTTTCGAAATAAAACAAAATCGCGAAAATCTCATTACTACAATATATAGAGCCATGAAGATCTTCTAGGAAATACCGTCCTATTGGCCATATTTAAAAGAAGTGGAAAATGTGTTGAAATTTAAGAAGAAAGTGCCGAAATACGTAAAGTGCAATTTTTATTGTCGAAATTTGTAAAGTTTAATTTGAAAATTTTAATTGTATACTGTGACTTACGTTACATTTTTTGTTTGTTTAGGATATGTTATATTTATGTTAGACTACATGTAACCAATGTACATATGATTATGTTCTGTTTTAAGGCCATCCACCGGCTAAAATTCCAACGAAATCACGCGCTCTTTATGCAGGTGACGACAAGTTTGAAAGTCCCGCTTAACATCGGCCGCATGTTTCGATTTACGCAAAAAAACCATCACCAAAATGCTTGTTTTATTCTATTCTGTAAAGCTCAGACATAATTATTGAAATATTTTACGGTAATATTCTAAACAACTTAATTTACCACAATAAACAATAGGACAACATCGGAAAAGGGGTTCGTAAGTAGGAGAGTTTGCGCTTTGAACATTTTTTAAATGTCTGATACTTTATTTTTTTCTAGGCTTATAAAAAATACACCTCAAAAAAATGAACGGTTATACGAATGGTCAAGGTGTGTTCTACTTGCAGTATTTAATTAAATCGTCTACGATATTTCTAGGCCATCAAATTCTCAAACCGAAAACACATGATTTTGCATTACTTCCCATTGCATCGCCTTAAGTCAAATAAATAAAAATATTCTATGCGATCAAATTTTCAAATCAATAACAGATGATTTTGTTTGATTTTTTATTACGTCGCATTGCATTGTCTTAACTGTCAAAAATAATATAAGAAAGACACATTATGGTTAATTTAACATTTTTCAATTGTTCAATAAGAAAAAAATGGTTAGTTACATTTATCGGCTTTTGACACAATTTTGGAGCCAACAAAAAGTTGTCGAAAGAAGCAAAGCTAGTAGTTCACAATGACGTACTGATACCAATCCTGATGTATGGCAGTGAGGCATGGAACTGGCAGAGGAAGGATGAAAGTCGAGTGAATGCTGTAGAAATTAAATTTCTGCGGTGGATGTGTGATAAAACCATGTGTGATCGTGTGGAAATGTTGAGATTCGTAAAGAATGCAAGGCTGATGTAAGCGTAATGGTTTGGGCATGTAGAGCAAATTAACAAAGAAAGGAGTGCAAGGAGAATGTATGACGCAAATGTGAATGAAAGAAGAAGCCAGGGACGCCCGAGGAAGACATGGCACGATCAAGTGAATCAAATACCCGAGTCGGGTCATGTCAGAAGTCCGAATAACAGAAGAGAATGTATGATGTGTTGTATGAATGTGGATTAAACAAGAAGTGTTTGCCAAGATCGAGTTTTTTGGCGGTTCGTCCCCACTGCCTACCTCTGCGGGGAAACGGCGTGACGGTTAGTTAGTTAGACACAGTTTTACAGAAGACCAAAAAACCAACCACTCAAGTCATTTTAATATTAAGTTTTTTTATTTGCATCCAATAAAGATACTAATACTACCTTCCATCTTGTTTTCGTTTATGAAATTAAATAAAACACACCTTTAAAGAAAATTGTGAGACAAAAGCTGCACCTGTATTCTAGTACAATCACAGTAAGTTCCAAATGCGCACGTTTTCTGATATATATTTTAATAATTACATCGCCCTTAAGATTCCAAATAACAAATAACCAATTCCATAAAAATACAAGCCTCATATTTATCTATGCTTTTAAATGTTCACTTTAATGTATTCACATTTCCGGCAGCCATTCGCAAAATTACACGAATAGCCCCATCTCAAAGTAATTATTGGATTTCCGACATTTAAAGCATCATGGGATCGGTGATGTAATCTGGACATACTTCGGCTATATTTCGGCTGAACTCTGGTTATTGGTGTCTCTATTCGTTGTCTAAAAGAGATCGTAGAAGATAAGTGAGTAGTAAATATTGGGGTTTTTTCCGATCATCACGTGCCGTTAATTTACGATGTTTTCTCTTATTTTTTAGGCATAGCCAAATTGATTGTTTTAAATGTTTGGATGTATTTAAGCTGTATTGTATTATTGCGTAAGTATTTGCCTACATTGTTGTTGAGCTCCGTAGCAGAGAGAAAAGCTCATCGGCTCCTGACTTAAAGTTTAGGGTTCATAACCCAGTGTTGGATATTTTTATTTTATTTGAGATTAAGAATGGGATGCTTAGATGATTTGGGCATGTAAAGCGGAACATAAGCATAACAACAAAGGAGTGAAAAGAGAATATGTGTAGCGAAAGTAATAATAATAATTGGATTACTTCTACAGCGCCGTTTTCGTGGGAAAATCACCTCAAGGGCGCTTTACAATTAATTAAATAATATGTACAACCAATACCTTAGAGCTAAACTTTATTACTAATGGCTTATAAGTAAGACTTATGGCTAGGGACTAACTACTGAGACTTATAATTAGTGACTTACATCTATGGCTTATAGGTAGTCAATTAACAACTAAAAGTTATAGCTAGTGACTTACAATTTAGACTTAAGTAGGCATAACTAGAATATAAACCTAACACATATATAAACCTAGTACATATTTAAAACTAATACATATCTATGACCAAGTGCATATTTTATATACAAAACTACAAAATGACGTACAACTATGGCTTAAAACTAGATCATGTAAAAGTAAATCATGGAAGTGGTCAGGGACACCCGAAGAAGACAACAAAATGCAGCATGATCAAGTAATTTAAACACTTCAGACAAATTAAAAAATATATATATATATATATATTAAAAACTATCGGGATATTATCGGGACTATTTCCCTTGTATTTTGTAAAATATCATATGACATTTTACAAAATATAAGGGAAATAGTGCCGATAATATCCCGATACTTTTTAAGAGTTTGTCTAAGGGGAGATTGTTATTCAAAACCCTATACTGAATTCACAGTTAAGGTTAAGATTAAGGTTAGACACAAACATATTAAAATAAAAATAAAATATTTGTAGCAAACATAAAACATAAATATTTCGCAAGAACCTTGCTCAAAAACATGTCTACAAAAAAAAAAGTAAAACATAAATGACAAAAATAAATCGTACATAAAAAATATTTCCTTATTATCTACTACAAATACTTTCTTTCGGGCAGCCAATTTTTCAGTATATAAACATATATATTGGTTTTTTATATTTTTTAGTTTTAATACATTTTTTTTTATTTCATGTTCCGGGTCACGTTAAGAACGAGAATAACAGACGAGTATGTATGAGACGATGTATGAATGCGAATGAATCAAGGAAACAGAGTTGTACGGCGGTTTATCCTTTCTGCTAACACCTACCGGAAAGCGGCGCGATGGTTAGTTAGTTAGGTATTTTATTTCGAAATATACATGGTTTATTTTCTCGTCGTCGTGGAATACAAGATACTCTGAATATCGAGTTGGTGAAAATTTTTTAAGTGAAACGTAGCTTTAATGGCTCTAGTTATGTTTAGTGAACGGATCTGTATAATCATGTATTTCCTAACCACCTCTACCGCTTGCCTTCCCGTTCCAAACTTCTTTAAACCTCATGTAGAGGCATTCCATAGATTTACTGGCCCGGGAATTAAGAACTTTTATTATTTCTTGCTGGATTAAAAACTTAAATAAATAAATACAAAATTTGATTAAATGAATTTTAGATTTTTAATCAATTACTTACCTACCTTCATCACTTATTTTTAATTTTTCTTTGTGTTTTTAATTTGTTCTATTTTTGTCTATACTTGTCATTATTTTTAGTAAATACATTGTTTATCATGAAGAGGGGAGCTTTGTTCCTGAAACTTGTAGATATTTACATATTAAATACAGTGTTTTTAAACAAAGTTATTATTATTATTTTAATAAAAAAATTTAGTTAAACCCAATCATTTGTAGGCATTATAAATATTTGCCCCAACTCAAGCAATGGAATTCGACGGCCTCCAGGGTCGAGGGGTAGGGCTCTCGACTACGAATCCGAAGGTCGCGGGTTCAAATCCCTGCGTGCGCAAGTAATTTTTATTTAATTAATTTGTGTTGTTTCACAATTAATTCATTTAAAAATAATATAGAGTATATTTGCGCACGTTCCAGAGTGGAAGATACTCTCAGTATCGCCCTGGTGAAAGACCACCATTCAGAATTGAAACGTTGCTTGAAATGGCTTTTTAGCCGTGTTTGGTGACCAGATCTGAATAGCCAGGTATTTCCCCTTTTCCCTACCTTCATCTCCCCCTTCTCCTTCCACTCCCCAATACCTTCAGCCTCACAACATTCCCCAATTGGGAATGTCATAGTCTCACTGGCTCCAGACGGTTGGGAGCAGTTTGGGACTCTTGTGCGGTATTCATATACAAAAAAAAAAAAAAATGGAAGCGTTCGATTAACAAGGATGAAATTGAAATAGAAGGTTTTTTGACAAGACCTATTTATGTCTTATCGTGTATTCAAAATCTTTAATATACGAGTGCGAATTCATATGTGTTCAAACTCCCTGTCAAATGGATGCGTTTTATGATGTTATATAATCTTCCAAGAACGCAATAAAATTTGTATATGAATGTCAAACTTATAAGTCAAGGACTAATATTGGATGAACGCATTTCCTTTGTTTTAAATACCAGCGAACTATAAACGCGCATGAATAGTAACGATGTCTATGTTGTTTTTATTATTTTCTATATCCATTTATTTACCCACTTGCTTTACTACCCGGCTTTGCCAGAGAGATTAAAAGTATTTTTTCTCACTGAACAATTCGTCGTCCACAACACAAACAGGCGTATCTTAAAATTAGTTTTCACAATTTTTTTTTTTTTACCGTATCGTTCTATATTTTCTTTAATGTTTCGCTAATGGTGTTAAATTAAAGCATTTTTCTTTACCCCACTAGCGAAACATGTAATAAAATGTATGAGTAAATAGTTTTTGGCTCTCTTGGAAATTTGCTAAATCTGAGATACGCTTTTTTGTGTTGTGGGCGACGAAATGAAAGGTTATTTTTTAATCATTGAAGAAGATAATATTAAAAAATCTCAAATGAAACATGAAGAAGAAAAATAGACAGAAAACAAAAAAAAAATGTCAGTCGCATCTGGGAATCGAACCCAGGATCTTTGTCTCGCCGGAACAACGCTGAGCAAATGAGACCTGTTTATTTTGCGTCATTTTTATCGATATCATGCGTAAAATTTAAGACTTATCAATATTATCACACATATATATCTTTTTCTATGATTGCAAAGATCTACCCGAATATATTTGCTATCTAGATTTTGTCTCGGATATGTTTCAAATATAAAATCCTTTCATCCTTTCTCTGCCAGTTCCATGCCTCACTGCCACACACCAGGGTTGGTATCATCACTCCATTGTGGACTGCTAGCTTTGCTTCTTTTAGACAACTTTTTGTTAGCGCCAACCGCGTTCAGTCCTTCAATAATGGAGTTTCCTGTATTCACCCATCTTTCAATATCCCTATCAGTCTTCTCATCTCTCGTAAACATACTTCCAAATACACAAAATCATCCATCTGCTCCAAATATTCAACATTCATTAGTATATTTCACACTGTTTTCGCACTCGCTCTTTCAAACACTATGACTTTAAACATACTTACATTAACCATTAGCTCATTCTTCATACATACTTGGTTCATCCTAGATACGGGGGACTGTAGATCTTCCATACTGTTAGCAATCAGCATCACATCATCAGCATACAACAAGCAACAGGCATATATCTATAGCAATATATATTTAATATTATCTGGGTATATAATGAAAACGTTACAATTATGCAAAGCGCCCGTGAGGTGACTAGATTGCAAACAGGCGCCACATAAAATTATATAATTTTGTAATTAACATAAAAAAAAATATTTGGCGAGAATCACATTAATTTTCGAGTCATGGTTTAAAATAACTCTTATCTTCCTAGCGGAATATTCTTTCACAGAATTTCGACCATCTCCGTAATGGCCGATAATGGCTGATTAAATCGGGAGACAAAAAACAACATACATTCTAAAAAAAGTTACAGCATTCCGCATCCTTGTTCTGCATCACGTGAGGCCAGCTCGTGACGGAGCTAAGTCTATAAAGTTATTACAATGTTGATATTAGGTTAGAGCGTGGGACGGTTTAACGCCAATTTCATCCGCGACCAGAGACCATTGATTCAGAATAAACCAGACAGATAATTGGTACTAAATAACAGAAGAAATTGAATCCGTTTGCATTAAAGTTAGCGTGTTTTTTAGGACAGACACAATAAAGAAAAGTAACTAGATTGTAATTTTCTTCACATATGCACTCCGCATTGCAATTTCATGCTCCGGTGAAAAATGGAACATATAATTTTTCTGGTGCCCTCCCTCCTATTAGATGCTGGCTGCATTCGTATCAGTCTTCATGTTCGAAGTCTTCCTCGACTAACGGCCATTCTTACCAACCCTACTGAGCAACTGTTGAGCCGAATGTGTTTGCCTCAACACCGTTCAAATGCACAAATACGCTCTTCTCAACGAAATTTTCGATCAAATTTACGATCAATTTAGGATATCGATTTTTGTGGATTAAGTTCCCCTCAACAGAGGACTAGTTATAAAATGTGTCAACGGGATGAACAAATGTTAGTGACATGCTTAACGTCATTATTGGTTCGTGATCTATTTATCGCGATTCAAATATTGAATGACTAAGATTTATTTCCGTTTTCGAATGTCAAAACATGTTTTTTGTATGTTTTAAATAAATCTGAAGAGACCCTAACCAATTTTATTTATTATCAGCTACGTTTTTTCTTCTTTTTCACGAAATAGAAACGTCAAATGTCAATTGTACGTCGATGGATGTGGGCGGGCACTATTTTATAGTCTACGAAAGTAGGCGGGCACCTCCATAGACAATTAAGGATAAAAAATGCTTGGCAACAGGCAAACAGAGCGAATGCTCAACAAAAGGCTTGGCTGATTGGTGCCTCAGATTGATCATTCGAAAAGTTGGGTAGAACGGCCGTAAGTCTTCCTCCGATCTTCTTGTATTTGTCACTCCACACAATGTGACCGAGATATGTTTCTCTTTATATCTAGTAGCCGTGACGGTTTTCTCTAAAGTACATTTTGAACTCCTGTAAAAAAAATATATATACTAAGGCAAATTTGTGTTAAAATTTTACCACACTTTAAAACAGTACGCTATTCGATTTCCGTGCTAAAAATCCACTTGTCCATATTAATACTGCTCGAGAGCGATTCCGAAATAAATCCCATACGTTCGTTTTGCGTTCAGCGTCTATCGGACTTTCTGAACTAAGAAATAGTTTATACAATCCCATACTCGTGGCGCTTCAGAGGCAAACATTAGAAGCGTGCAAACCTTTAGGAATCTGTTAGCAGCCAGGGGTGTTATAGATTATGATGTTACCTTTTTATATAAAAAAAACGTTCAGTTTCTTGCACAAATTGTGATTTTCGTATTTGAAACTTTTTTTTAACGTAGGCACATTCTATCCATTATCTACAGACGTTTTAATGAATTGGAAAATTGTATTTTGTTGCTAGGTCACTAATCTCTGGTGCAGTGTTAAGATGATTTTTTTTTAAATCTTGGGGAAAAATATGAATAATTATGGAAAAGACCAACAAAGGATTTATAGACGAGGGAATTTTTCTCCCCCTTTTAATCTCCTACCGCCACTGCCTAGTAGATACTTTTTTGGGTATTCGAAGAAGAATTTTTTAATTGATTTCACTATCTCTCCTGAATATATTAAGAAAGATTTTTAAGGCATCCGTAAATAGACACTTATCCACGCACATACTTGGTAAGTGTCAGCAGAGAAATTGCCCACTTGCCCTGATTCAAGTTTTTTTTCTACATTTGGTTCCGTAAAGGTATTTTATCGCGTATTCCACCTACATCCTACTCGTATTGATATAAACAAATTAAATTCATTATTAATTTAAGCTACTGGAACATGCCACATACAGAGAAATAACCCACCGGTTAACATTCTAGTGACATAATACTTTTAACGGCAAGTAGATAAAAAAGTCAATTAAGTAACTATGCTTTAAGTTTTAAAAAAGCAACATAAGAACGAACAGTAAATGATTAGATACTTGTAGATACTAATGGTGTGTATGTTAAATTTGAAATAAAAACCACCAACTCACTCAAAGACATAAGTGGAACTGGTTTACATTTTTTTAAATCGATGTAAAGTCCAAAAAAAATGTTGTGATTTTTTTAATTCAATTAAATGTTCTAGTATTGTTTAAATACGAATGTTTTTTTTTATATTTCTTACATTTAGAAAATTAAAAAAATATAGCCGTCGAACCACTGCGGTATGGTACATGGTATAATTGTGAGATTGTCGCGAAGTATATCAACAGAAACAACATTTGAGTGCATTTACCGAATATTTAAAGAAGAAGGATTTATTTTGTTTGAAGGGTTTTATCCACTGTGTACTTTTGTTACTTAATTTTATTACTGCGCTACCGGTTTCGACACATCCGTGTCATTCACCAACGTTCTTAAAAATAACTTGGTTGGAAGAGTCAAAATAACTAGGAAACATGGTTAACAAAGGTGATGGTACAGGGTGCTATTATTTTGTTTAATAAATTAATTTTTAGTTTATTTCTAATGTTTCTAAAACGCACAATTAAAAAAAGATATTAATATTTGAAAGTTAATACTTAGTTTTTTTCTTTATTGAAGCTATGGCCTGTCTCTAATAAATGATTAGCCATCTTAGAATAGTTATTATTAAAGTACATAGTGCATAAAACTCTTCAAACAAAATGTCTAGAAATTGTTACGTAGTTAATGTCCAAGAAATACAAAAAATAAGGATTTAGTTATAATCAGTGTTTAAAATTCGATAATCTAACAAAAGGTTGGTTGTTGTAAAAAGATAATTAACATTTATTGATAAGAAATCGATAAAATCGTGAAAAGAAATAATTGCCGTTTCTCGAACATAATTCGGTTGCGGGAGCTGCTTACGATGTACGAGTATGTCTCCGTAATGCTATCTTCACAGAATAAAAGAATAATAATGCTTTATTCCAGAAAGCATGCAGGGGTAGTGCAATGCAATACTACACTGGGTTAGAATAATAACACGCACAATAGATATCAATACATGAAAAATAAAATTTTATAAAAAAACATTAATGCAAAACGAAAAACGTATGTTATATGTCGGATATTTGACGATCTCCCGTCTCCAGAGTGCTTCATTAGGGGGCTTCATCCAGGCAGCCTTGGCAGTAATGATGATAATCCCATATAATGGTTCATATTTCAGTGATACAAAAATTCATATATCAATAAATGAAAATCTCAACAGTATTAGAAGTACGTTGTGGGCTTGTCTGTATTCTTGAAGTAAGGTCAATTTTATCTTAATTTGGAAGAAATGGATCAAACATTTTCAAATAACAAAGCTCTTTATCTGAAATTTTTATATAATTTTTATATCACATTTTACAACATTACTTTTGATATTTTTAACACGACACGAAAGGTCAAGATAACCATGGAAATGTGAATTGTGTTAGAAGCAATACAGATTACAGATAAGAAAGAAAACACTTGACGTCAATTTAGATAAGACCTTGCCACTCCTAGGCCTCAGACAGGCCAAAGAAATTTATTATCTGTTAAGAGTGTCTATATTTGAAAATATAAATATAAATCAATTAAATCATTGAAGAAGATAATATTAACACATTCCAAATGAACCACGAAACCTAAAAAACAACAGAAATTAAAAAGATTTCAGTCGCATCTGGGACTCGAACCCAGGACCTCTACCTATCCGGGGTAACCGCTTAACCAACTTAGCTAATGAGACCAGTTCAATTTACGCCATTTACACCGATATCATACTTCAAGTTCAAGACTTGTTAATATTATCCTCCATTTTTTATAAATTCCATTATTGGCTGCTATTCTTATGGTAATTGCAAAGTTTTTGAAATCTTTTTAATTTCTGTTGTTTTTTCGGTTTCGTGGTTCATTTGGGATGTGTTCTTGGGATGTGAATATTATCTTCTTCAATGATTAAATATTACAATGAGGTTTACAAACTTCAATAAGTTATAAAAAATAAATTGAATAAATCAATTTCATCAGAAGTAAGAAAGTGGTTTGCAAAAAAGATTTTATTTAAAATACAGCAAAAAAGGATACATGGTACATGATTTCGACCCACTCTGTAGCATATGCCGTTAACATAGTACATATATGCATCTGAATGACATCTTTTAAATGTACTTTACATGACCATCTTAGATCATAAGAAGTTATGATTTGAATTCTTCAACATTGATTCACTTAAAATTAGAAGGCAATTGATTGATTTAATATATTTACACAAAATAATTCAGTGTCATCTCGATACTACATTATGTCTTAGCAGTATTGAAATAAATGTACCTAATTCCTATTGTTTAAGACGCCATAGCACATTCCACCTGAATACTTTCAGAAATAATATTGCCTACTTTAGTCCTCTGCCTCAAATGTTTCGACTATATAATAAGATAGAGTGTGCTAAAGTAGACATTTTGTCGATAAGTACAGTTTCAGAAACAAAATATCCTAACAATGATTGGGCTAATTATATGATGTATCACTTGTGTCTCTCTTTGTGTCTCTTGTTTCTATTGTATTATGCATCATTGAGTGAGTTTTTGTAATTTTATGTTTTGTGTATCCTTTGCCTGATTCTTTGTAATTTAATGTAATTTGTGTAGATTAACTGAGTTTTCATAACGGGATAATCCTCACGTAAGTGTGAACATCTGTAAAAATACAGTATAAAAAAAAATAAAACAGCCATTTTGAATTAAAATCATAACTGTTTTTTTGGTTGATTTATATTACCTTATTTTATTCATGTACGTCTACGTTAATAAATAAGAAACGATTATTACTAACAACAAATTATATCAACCAGTTCCAGGTAGCCAAAGACAAAGACACAATAAGTCATAGTTTTTTTTTTAACTTTTGAAGCACAAAAACAAACAAACAACAATCACTCTGGCAATTTTAAACATATAGATCTGGAACGTTGGTTGGATGGTGTAATAGATTCCTACAGTTATATATTATACAAGTATTTTTTCCATAAAAATTACCTGACTAAGCCTTCGCATTTAAAATACCTATGTAGATATTACAAACTTCCCTTGAAAACTTCAAGTTTTTATGCACTTAAAAATATGTATTATTTTTTAAGATAATCTCTATTCAGATGTCTAGTTGAAAAAGTAATTATATGAAATTTCTTCGATAGAACAACATCACAAAGTGTGCTCCCAAAAATATAAATAACACGTGTGATTCTGTTATTTAACATGTTATAGAATATGATAAAATTCAGAGCGTTTCTTTAAATGCTACTTCCTACGTCAGCATATTTGAGATTTTTGCTCTATTCTGAATACGTTGTGTTGTATAAAATATTTTGAAAATGATCGCTTACGCCTTAAGCGCTATTTGTATCAGCGTTCTCTCTCTCTCTCTCTCT
>JAHDVE020001492.1:0-22500 GCA_022606495.2 Halesus radiatus
GTAGGAGTTGGGTAGATGTAGGGTAGGAGTTGGAGTAGGAGTTGGAGAAGAGTTGGAGTAGGAGTTGGAGTAGGAGTTGGAGTAGGAGTTGGAGTAGGAGTTGGAGTAGGAGTTGGAGTAGGAGTTGGAGTAGGAGTTGAAGTAGGAGTTGAGTAGGAGTTGGAGTAGGAGTTGGAGTAGGAGTTGGAGTAGGAGTTGGAGTAGGAGTTGGAGTAGGAGTTGGAGTAGGAGTTGGAGTAGGAGTTAGAGTAGGGGTAGGAGGTTGAGTATAGATATTTTTCCAAATATTCGTTTTAAAAATTATTTCCAACACACACACTTCTTGCTTCATCCACATTACAACACATATTCTAAATACACAAACCAATTGCAGCACTGCAATAGGCAAAACCTAGTTATATTTATTTATTTATTTTTAATAAATAATAAAAAAGCTATCAGAAAATTATCTATTCTAACAAAAACCATAAACACGAATAATCAACATATAAAAATGGTCGTGATTTCAGTCGATTTCGGACACACCCAATCAACAAAAAAAAATTTTTTGCAGTTAAACGGGCAAACAAAATGCGATAATATTTCGGCCCATTGCATTAATGATCAACTATTGCTTGATACTTGCTCGCACCTGTCTAGGTCATGCGACGGACGCCTCTCAGAGTCAGAGTGTATTGAATCAATACAGACTGTGATGATATTTCGGTCCATTGCATTAATGATTAACTATTGCTTGAGACTTGCTCGCACTTGTCTAGGTCATGCAACGGACGCCTCTCAGAGTCAGAGTGTATTGAATCGTGGCGAGAACCAGTGGCGATTTTCTCCAATAAAAACTACAGCGAACAAGACTCACTTGGATTAAAATATTACTACAGATTCAGCGCGCCACTACTCTAGATTATTTGTCAGTACACATGAACATTGCGCCACGACTCCATAGTATTTGCCAGTACACATGAACATTGCACCACGACTCCATAGTAAAAAATCCACCAATAGGCACACAGTACAGCAGTCCGTAGTGCGAATCCCGAAACGCACATATGAAGCTGAAAAACCTATGGGATATTTCATACAACATAAATACGTTTTCGAACGGTGTTGAAAAGTATATCAGTGTCAAAATTAGCTATTCCTGTGCGCTGCGGCTAAGCAAATATTTGTTTCTGTGATTTTCTATTTCATTGTGTGAATACTATCAACATTAATTTAGTATTTCTAATTATTGGTGGAATTGCATTTTAATGAGACTATTCGTGATTAAAAACCTTTATCAAGGTTTATTCTTTCCCTTTCAAATCGCTTTAATGTTGAACTCCCGGTGATTTAGACAACGAACCGCCACTGACAAGAACCAATGTTGATTTTTGTTTGTTTGTACATTAGGTATTACATAGGTACAACTGCTGTACATGATAGAACATTTGAAATGATAATATTATCGTATTCTCCGGATCAATATTTGAATAAAGTCTGTACCTACCAGAATAAACCATTATTAAAACCGCGCTCTTTACATTTACCAAAATAAATAACGGGACAAGCGCAAGAAAACATTTCAAACAATCCACACATATCTCGGAATAATTATTTATATTCTTCAAAATGCTAAAATACGGTACAAATTTATCACGTAAAAATATAAAAGTGAAGGACTTTTATGAGAAAAACTGCTCTCATGTGTAAAAACAATGACGCGATGTTTTATAATCTATTTAATTAAAAACAAGCAAAGTAAGAAATTATCAATATAACAATTATAGTAATAATAATTATAATGTTTCATTACCTTCTTTTTTTATAACAAATAGTAATAAGGATTTACCGTGCTGAAGATTTCATTTACAAAATATAAAATAACTAACTAACCATCGCACCGTTTCCCCGAAGGGGTAGGCAGAAAGGACGGACCGCCAAACAACTCGATCTTGGCATACAATTCTTGCTTCATTCACATTCATACATTCTCTTCTATTTTTCCGACTTCTGACATGGCTCGACTCAAGTATTCGCTTCACTCGATCGTGCCATGTCTTCCTCAGTCGTCCCCGGCTTTGTCTTCCATTGCCATTCGCGTCATATATTCTTCTTACACTCATTCCGTCGTTCATTCGCTCTACATGCCCAAACAAATATTATTTTTACATGATCATACATGGTTTTACCACACATTCGCCTCAGAAATCTTATTTCTACAATATTCAATTTTCATTCATCCTTCCTCTGCCAATTCCGTGCCTCACTGCCATACATCAGGGTTGGTATCAGCACTCCATCGTCGGCTGCTAGCTTCGCTTATGAAATTGCAATTCATTAAATTGATGTGCCTAATGAAAAAAAATAATAATTGTACGGTGAGGTGTTTTAAGTGCAGTTAAGTGGTTTCGGTGTTAGTACGTATTTGGTGTTAATATATTTTCTATTCCAGATGCAACGTGTCCAGTGTTTTATTTGATTTTTAATTTATTATGGCTGTTGTGATTTTTGAAGGATAGTGGGATTTTGTTGTAGAGTTTAGTACCATAGTATAAGAAGTTTTTGTCCAAATGTTGTGTTTGTGGTTCCTTGTTGTATGTGTTTTTGACTATGAGATCTAGTGTTCCTAATATGCGTGATTGTTGTTATTTCTTGTTTTTTTTTTGTATTTATGAACGTAAAATAGTATTTTTTTAGAGTATAATTGTTTTATTGACATAATTTTAAGTTTGTTGAAGAATTCGTCAGTGCTTCTTACATGAATTTTCCAATATTATGTCCTCCGAGTGCAAAACTGTATATACACTTAGCTAATAAACAGTGTTAATCTCAAGTGACCTGCCAGGTAAACATGGTTCTGTATAAGAATATCTGACTGTACATAAAATTAATAAGATGCATATTTTAACACGGCATCACGCTCGTTGGTCAAATGGATTGTACATCAAATACAGTTTGGTATTACAGATCTATGAACTGATGGATGCAATCTTTTGTCCATAAGATTTAATAACAGACTGTCTTTAGTCAGTGATAAGACTGAAAAAAATATATTTGTACAGCGCCCTTGAGGTGATTTTTCACAAAAAACGGCACTATACAAATCGTCCAAATATTATTATTATTATTAAAGAAATTAGATACGTTATCTACCTGTGAATTTCATACTCTGTGAATTCAATACTCTGGGAATTTCAGCAAGAAAAGGTTGTGTCACTTGTTCAATTAATTAAAAATCACTTGTCATTTTAAATAAAATGAATCAGGAATATTTTGTTCAAATTACAATAAAATATATAAATATCAACATGTTTCAGAAGCAAAGCTTACCTCATCAGGATACAGAGACAATATATATATATATATTTTTTTAATTGAATGAATGATTTAAGTTCGTAAATGAATTTAAAATTTAATCTTTCAAGAAAATCATATTAACATTACCTAAATGAAAGACGAAAACGGAAAAAAGGACAGAAAATAAAAAGATTTCAGTCGCATCGGGGACTCGAACCCGGGTCCTCTGCCTATCAATAAAATAATTAATAATTCAAAATTATTTTGTACTCACCACTTTATTAATATATACATATCATCCATATCAACATGTTTCGAAAGCGATGCTTTCTTCATCAGGAATATACAGAATACTCAATAGTATGTAATAATAATTTTAGTTAATTTTATTTCACATTTATAATTTAAGTATGATTTCGTAATCTGAATATTTCAATAATTTAATCGATACTTCATGCGTTAAAATTGCACATGCCCGGCAGCGGTGGTGGGGTGGTTAGTTCCCGGGCGCAACGCCCATCGCCACTGACCCGGGGCTATCATGTCTACTTACATAATAAATGAGGGGCGTATTTAAAAGGGGCATAATTAATTAATTGACAAGAGAGGCGCGCCGTGCGCCACTGGGCTCTTCACGCGAGCGTGGCGTCATTTCATAAACGAAAAAAGTCAGTACGTAAAATACTTGGACACTGTTTTTTATTTAAATTTTACACAAAAAATCTTGTCTTGGAACATAATATTAGGACGAAGGGTAGATTGTTTCCAACAGCAAACGTACAAAATTATATATATAAAAGATGACCATAAAAAAATGAAACACATGCCTAATAAATTTACTAAAGTTACTTTTTGTACTTACTGAATAAAATATATTTAATATGTTATTAACTATTTGCTGCATCCCTGAGTTTCGTCGCCGGCTCATAAAGCTGAGTGATACGTAACTCAATTTTATCAATATTACTCTATAATATTATTTGATCTTTTTTTTAGTATTCAATTTTAAACGTTTTTTTTCCTCATAGCATCATCCAGTAACAAACACATATACATAATCTATTTATATTTAATTATTTGCGCACTTGAGGTGAACCTTCACAAAACTGCGCTATAGAAATTAACTCTTATTATTATTATACTTTTTTATAGATATTACCATACTATGTCAATACTAGCTTTTTTCCTTCTATTTCTGTATAATGGCACTTAATATGAACTAAACTTGTCAATTTTACTGTCGTAAAACGGGATTTGTTCCTAGTTGGGCAGTCAAAGCTCTTTTAAATGTTTTTGTTAAATAATGTGTGTTTCAAATAAATAAATATTATTATTACTGTTACAATAAATAATCTCAAAAGAGAAGAAGCAAATAACATATTATAATGTATTATTGTTATTGGTGCAATCTTCGAAAGTTCGCGATAGGCCGGTAGGCTAATATTACCGCCACGGAGCAAGAATTTTCCTTCTTTACTTCTATGAACATTGAAAAGGCAAGCTTCATAGCTCGACCGGAGACCGTTTTCGCGGCGTCTCTTCTTTAAGGCGATGCAATGGGAAGTAATGCAAAATCATGTGTTTTCGGTTTGAGAATTTGATGGCCTAGAAACATCGTAGACGATTTAATTAAATACTGCAAGTAGAACACACCTTGACCTTTCGTATAACCGTTAATTTTTTTGTTGTGTCTTTTTTATAAGCCTAGAAAAAAATAAAGTATCAGACATTAAAAAAATGTTAAATTTAACATTAAAAAACCGAAAACACATGACCTTGCATCACTTGCATTGCATCGCCTTAATCGCGCGGACTCTGATATAACTACACAGCCATACCAAGTGCCTGTGACCACCTTACGATACGACACGAATGTACCACCCCATACAGGAGTACTCCTGTCCCGGTGGGACCGGTACATCAGGGGGCACTGTTTTGCTAGGTCTAGGAGCACGCGCTCTGTGGGTGGGAGGGAATAAAGGAATTGATTGACCGTTGGTTTCCATTATTCGCTTCCCGCTTCCTTTTTCAGCCCGCTTCTTCTTGTTTACAGCTTCCGCTTCTGTTATTTTCTTGCTTCTTCTGGTCTCTTCTTGCCTATTCTTGCTTCGACTCCTATCTTTCTTGACCATATTAGTATTTTCTTGCATCTTCTTGCTTCTTCCAGTCTCTTCGTAACTCTTCTGGTAATATTTTAGTCTCTTCTTCCCACCTCTTGTACCTTCGTGCTTCTTTTTCTCTCTTTCTTGTTTCATCTTAGCTTTTCTTGACTTTCATTGTCTCTTCTCGCATCTTCTTGTTTCATATAGCCTTGTTTTGCTTCGTCTTGGCCTTTCTTGGCTCTTGTAGTTTCTTCCGTTCTCATCCTGCCTATGACCACCCTGGATGTTTATTCTCCTAATAAACCAGACATCGTTGAAAGGAAGTGTCTCATGGCATTTTCCCTACAATAATATATTAGTGTTCACTGTCTCTAGTTTCCAGGGGTATAGAGCCACGAAACTACAATGCATAAAATAAGAATGACTGCAAACACGCATTGTAGGGGCACAACTGTAACTTTGATTACGTGCTATATTCAAAAAATATTATTTTTAATTAAATTTGGATGTTTTGTTAGCACCCCGTAGAAGCGAGAGAAGGCGGCAAAGTAATCGCCCGAGCTGTACGGTAACTGTAAACGTCTGAACTATAATATTGTAAACATTCTAAAAGGTGTGGTTTATATTTTGCCACTTCCGTAGATATCCACTTAATTCCATTCGTTAGGCAGCTGCGGGTAGAGGCGAGAATTTTCACGCATCTTCAACGGGTATAATATATCTTTTCTCGTGCCATTACAATTAAGTCGATCAATGAGATGGTGAATCCCTGATCCATAAATAAACGTTTTTAAAACAACAATTCAATTACTCGAAGCTAAACCCGTTAAAAGGTTTTATGACATAGAATTACGGCCGAAGCCAGGAAATTTATTAAAAAATATATATATTATTTTTTAAAAAAATACAATGCAAAAAGTTCCGATAAACTACTTTTTAGTAGTTTGTCTAACAGGAGCTTGTTATTTAAAACTTAAAATTAAAATTAATACAGTTTTTTTGTATTTCAGCGGATAATATATTTAAACAGCTAGAAATCAGGTGATCTAAAGTTCTTTGTTTTTATGCTTGGGAGCCATTAATCCTTCTTTAAAATTGAGACGAGTATGGTAAGTGTGCTCTAGTCTGTGTGTATTATATATAGGGTTATTAATGTGCTGGAATATAATTTTGTACCGCGGAATTGATCTTACTGAAAGAATTTTGGGACTCTGATAAAAGTATGAAATATTATACCTCTGTTTGTATAAACTTTTATGAGCTAATAATTTAACCAATGAATATCATTAAGGATTTAACTCCAATTTTATTAACTATTATAAAAATATGTTGACAATCTAGCATTACATTAAAATTACCTACATGTCAAAATCTAGTAATGCGCAAGGAGTACAAGGATAACTTGAATGTTTGTCTGTCTGTCATCGATTTTTTCCAAAAATATTCGACCAGTTTCGCTGAAAATAGCACAGTTTATTCTTACTAGTGCCGGCAAGGTTTAGAGAGTAGTTTGAATGAAATCCAATTTGTAAAACTGCTGAAATAACGTTTTAAAATTAGTATGAAAAACATTGAGATTAGCCCATAGATGTATAACTCTGGTTAGCCACAGATTACATATTCAAAATAATAAGGTTTGTTTGGGTAGAATATTTTCAAAATAGAAAACACAAGTGGGTACATACTTAAAAAGTTTAAATGTGGAGTGTAAGGTAGGTTAGAAGAGGTGATACTGTGAATGGAGTGTTTTATAATGTAGAGTGTAAGGTAGGTTAGAAGAGGTGATACCTCGAATGGAGTGTTTTATAATGTGGAGTGTAAGGTAGGTTAGAAGAGGTGATACTGTGAATGGAGTGTTTTATAATGTGGAGTATAAGGTAGGTTAGAAGAGGTGATACTGTGAATGGAATGTTTTATAATGTGGAGTGTAAGGTAGATTAGAAGAGGTGATACTGTGAATGGAGTGTTATACTCGTATGTGTCGTGACCACCTCACTGGGAGAACCTGTACTGAGGTGTTCACGTGGATGTGTTAAATGTGGTACAAGTATTGATTAGTTTTGTTTTGCTATATAAATTTAAATTAGGTATAGAATTTGAAGAGAAATACAATTTTTGTTTTGTTTTGGTTACAGTGGGCAAATCCTTTAAAGAATAATAAAAATGTAATTATAGGCACTTTCGACTAAGTTTGATAATATTGTACTAAAGTATATTGCACGGAAAAGGAGAGAAGGGACTATCAAGTAAGCATAGTATTTTATGTATTGTGTTATGTTTGAATTGTTTTTTTATCATGTTTTGAATAACACAAATACTTTGCATTTTGATCCAGGCTGTGACATATTTTTAATTAATTGTAGATATTATATTTACAGCTAGTAGTTGTTTCAGAGTGATGGGGATGCAATTATAAAGTGTGATTGCGTAATACTTAAAGTGTTTTTTCCCGTGTGAGGTATGTGTTAGGGATATTCAGGGTTTTATTCGTTGAGGACCTGTTTTTTATTGCGGTTTGAGGTTGCATTGGAATATGAAGTTTGTGTTTCTTTTCTGCAAGTATTTTAGTTTGTTATTATTGTGACAGCTGTTTCGGTGCTCAAAGCTATTTAAAAAATTTCCTAAAAATAATAGTTGCAACGATGTATATTTTTAATATTTATCCACAAAAAGTCACGATTTTATCGTTTTTATATGTCAAAAAATAATATATTAATATATTTTTATACACAAATAATATATTTTAATCTAAGCAAATCTGTAGCCAAGCTGGGAGATAAAAACATACACGTTATTACGGGTGATTTTCACTTAGCAGGCCCAGAAATTCGCAAAATTACGTACAATAGACAGACATTTTGATTTACGTCACTCACATCTCACGTCTCGTTCCGACCAATCAAATTATATACAACGAACTGAAGTGGGCACCTATTTGGAAGGTTCCTACGATCAGATTTTTTTCCTCGGAATGGTTTCATAGAGATGGGGATGTGTCTACGTTAACCGGCCTCAGTAACTGTTAGTATATTACCGTTCCGATATATTTAAAAAGACGTTCGGGAGGCTAATAAGTTACATTAGTTCGTGCTGTCGGAGCTAACATTAACACTTTACTTTGGAAGTAATATGAAGTTACTGGAGTCACGTACTGACTACACTTAAAAAGGTGTTTTATTAACAGTTCCAGAATGTTGCCTCAATGGTAAACGATACAGTGTGGTTACAAAAAAGGATGTCAGTGGTGTTTTTGAATGCAAAAAGCACAATCAATTATAAAAACTTCACAAAGGTGCTCGATTTCGGATATTTACGGAGTTTTATTTTTTATATTTTTTTATTTATTGAACAATAATCCTTCTTTATGTCTATATATATATAAATGATTGTTTGTCTGTCCTCGATTTTCTCGAAAATTATTCGACGGGTATCGCTGAAAATAGCACAATTTGTTCTTATTAGTGTCGGAAAGGTTTAGAGAGTAGTATTGATGAAATCAAGTATGTAAAACTGTTGCCATAACCTTTTAAAATTATTATGAAAAACATTGAACCCGCCATGTTGTATTGAGGTTAGCCCATAGATATACCACTCCGGTTAGCTGCAGATTAGATATTCAAAAGAAAAATATCGTTTTGGGTAGAATATTTTCAAAGTGGAAAACACAAGTAGGTACCTACTTAAGAACTTTATTATTAAGATGCATTTTGAAAAAATAAATGCTGGGAATGAAATAAAATTTTCAAACGAATGTTTCTTTATTTAGAGATAGTCATAGTCGTCACAAGGCATTACTTTCGCTGTCAAATCATTTATGGCAGCCCAACGATAAGCAATAATTCACAACTTCATAACTTTATCCCAAAAAAATAAAATAATCCCGAGCAAGGCCGGGTGCACATCAGCTAGTATAGTAATAAAAGTTATTTTTAATAACGCATTTTTAAAGAAATTTCTCCCCGACGGTAGGTGGGTACGAACTTAATAAATCTAATAAAGCTAATGGCTAAAGCCATAGTTAAATTACCTTAGAATATTTAGTTATTCTCATAAATAAACAAGCTACCGCCAAACTGGATTACATAGATAAACATGTGTTTAACCCGCAGCATGGAGATAAAATATTTAGTTATTCTCATAAATAAACAAGCTACCGCCAAACTGGATTACATAGATAAACATGTGTTTAACCCGCAGCATGGAGATAAAATATTTAGTTATTCTCATAAATAAACAAGCTACCGCCAAACTGGATTACATAGATAAACATGTGTTTAACCCGCAGCATGGAGATAAAATATTTAGTTATTCTCATAAATAAACAAGCTACCGCCAAACTGGATTACATAGATAAACATGTGTTTAACCCGCAGCATGGAGATAAAATATTTAGTTATTCTCATAAATAAACAAGCTACCGCCAAACTGGATTACATAGATAAACATGTGTTTAACCCGCAGCATGGAGATAAAATATTTAGTTATTCTCATAAATAAACAAGCTACCGCCAAACTGGATTACATAGATAAACGTGTGTTTAACCCGCAGCATGGAGATAAAACGTGACATATTCACAAACAACGATGGATTCATAGTTCTGAAATATATCAATAAGTACCCAAGGACAGAGGACCTTGGAATACAATATACCTAAAGTAATCAACTTAATTAATTAATTAAAAATTACTCTGTAATCACCACTTTTTCAATATATTTCGACCGGTCAGTGGCTAAGTTGGTATCGTGTTTGGGTTTCACCCAGGCGTCGTGAGTTCAATTCCTCGGCTGGCTATGTCCTCCACTACGATACAAGCAATATCTTCCGCTTACTGTGATGGTGTAGGAGATTTTCAGATTTTGTTAGGTTATTCGTAACCAGGGAATATTTGTCTTTCTTTTTAAAAAAATAATATATATATATATATATATATATACAGACAAATGATAAACATAGAACAGATTTTTCAAAACAGTGAAAAATATAATGGCTTTAAAAACATATATTCATATAGATCAGCAAATTTCGATTCTGAATATATAACTTTTATTATATATAATTATACGTAGAATTTATAAATCGTTATTTAAGAGTGAATAAAAAATCGTCTCTTCAAAACACCGTGTTATATCGGTACCATTGCATTTGGAACATCTGACGTCACTTGCGCAATCTGTTTTCGTAATTGTATGGACATTTTTATTTTTCACTTTTATTTTGTATTTTGAATATGTATTTTTTTTTAGTTTTGACGAAATTTAAACCTATTTGGGTGACTTTAAGCTCTATAATTGTTGTTTAATATAAAAAAAACTATTATTAGTGAAATAAATTAGAGTATTCATGAGCAAACCAATTAGCAATACGGATATTATGATAATATTAATGCTCAATACTATTATTATTCTTTGAGATAAAGTTTCTAAAAAGATACATAATTTTATTATGAATAGAATATAAAATTATGTACGGTAAAGCTCATCCATGTTTTGACATTTGACATTCTAAACTCAAAACCGACCGGGCATAGATTTGGAGCATTTAACTATGAAAACCCACTTTAGAAAAAAAAACAAACATACCGGTATTTAAGTTTGAACGTCATTATTGATAAAAAAAATGGACCGGAGTTCCTTATTTTAAATGATTGCCGGTTAAATTTAAATGATCCAAGTGTTGAGTGTCCAGTTAAACCAGCGTATAGGTATCAACCATTAACGGCCATTATTTCCCAGAGGTGAAACACGAACATGAATAGTTTTCACAGAGATCATAACTCCGGACAAGATTCTCTGGACCACGGGGTCTGGACTGTAAAGGAAATGCAGTCTGCTCTCGGAACACGGAGCAGTAAAAAAAGGCAATAAAAAGACACCACTTGTTTCGGAGATAGCTATCTCAGGTAATTTGTTGATAGTTTTTAAGATTGTTGGGTTTATAATGTAAAGCACTGAGAAACGAATTGATAAGATTTGAATTAGTAAAGAAGTACAATTCAAAAATGTACCTTACCTTTATGGTTATTTAAAAAAACCAAGTATTTTTTTCCGATCAGTTTAAAAGCGGATTTAGAATTAATTAAATATAATTTTATAAATATAATTTTATAAATATACCATAAACAGAAATTAATATTGATTGAAAATATATGATAGTACAACCTTCTTGTATTCACCTTCGGTGCAGTTAAATAGATCAGCTACGTCTACGATCTTTTAGTAACTTCATGTAATTTAGGTACAAGCGAGTGTTTGTAATGCTCAGTCCTGGGGCGCTATTTCTGTTCTTTTAAAGGAAGATTCCTTACGTTTTTCCTTAGGGTTAAAGCATTCTTATTTAACTGCGGTTTCGTTTCTCTCGGATGACAGCGGTCAGCTGAATTCAGCGAGCGACATTCATCAAAAATGTCAATGTTTGCAATGTTTTAACAAGAGAAAAACTCAATATTAAGTGAGTTACCAATTACGTTATTATTTACTTTACATATAATTAGCTAGTAAACATTATTAAACATTATATAGAAGTTGGCATTTTTGACAATTCACGTCAAGCGCAGCATTGAAGAGTCGGTACGACCGGCCGAGTCCAATGAATTCGATTCCGAATGCGGTGAACTCACTCCGAATTCACAAATCCGGATTTACTCGTTTCGAACTCACACTCAAGGAACGGAAAAGGCTTTGGATTGAGTCAGAAACGAAAGGGGTCCCTATTCATTAGTGAAATATGAACGATTTTTGATTCCGGAACGACGGACCTATGGGGACCGAAAGGAAAGAAGACCGAGACCGAGGAATCGAGTCCATGTTGCTAAACTCGGAATTGGAACCGAGTTTTTAAAATAAGTGGAATGACGCACCTCTTCGGTCGGCACAAAATTCACATGTCACTTTTAGAACTAGTGTCAAAAGAAGATCATTAATATCTAATGAGGTAGGTACCTTTTTATAAAACGTGATTCTTCGTTAAAAGGCTTATTTATGATATTAAAAATAAAATAAAAAATTAATTAAAATGAATTACAATATCATGTAATTGTTTTTAAACGTTTTCATTTTTAAAATATCGTCAAGATTGTCACGTGAAGATATTTCATCAATTTGTGTTTTCAAATAATCTCTTGATAATCCATTTAGGATCTTTTTACTATGTCTCACCGGAATTCCGCAGTTAATCAAGAAGTCTTTAACCCTAAGGAAAAACGTAAGGAAACTTCCTTAAAAAGAACGGGAATAGCGCCCCTTAGGCTTATTTTATATTTTTTAAATCATGAAAAACTAATTTCTTTAACGGCCTGGCCTATATTTCACAATTTAACACATAAACAAAAATAAAATACTTCTAATCCGTACTAGATATTTACTATACCTTTAAATTTAAAAAAAAGATCATTCAGTTTGTATGAAACAGGCCGCGCAGCCGTTCCTCTTAATCTGCATAATATTATAATATACGTAACCGTAAACTGTACGTCTGCCCAAAGACACATGTAATTTAATTTTTTTCAATATATGAATCCTTTTCATAAAAAGCTACACAGACAATATGACACGTAACTAATAGAGTTAGTTTATGGCACGATAAAGGGACCGACTTAGCGGTATAAAGATATTCCGCTTGAGAGGTAATATGCCGCACGCTAATTTCCATAAACAGCTTAGCGTGAGGATCAGTCATTTCCCATTTCCTTTGTCGTCGCTAATGGCAGAATGAATAATGATTAATCGTCAAATGTTCCTCGCTAAACGTAAATAAACCCAATGCCTCTCTTATCAGGCTCAAACAATTGGTTCACTAATTACCATCTGTGCTCCGCGTGCACATTTACCACCTAGTCAAACAAGTGTTCTGTGGCAATCTTTAACATTCGAATAGTCCCGTGTACTCGTACATCTGGTACCAGAGGAGTGTTATTCTGGTTCTTTTTAAGGAAGATTCCTTACCCCTTTCCTTAGGATTAAAGACTTCTTGCTTGACTGTGGTACTCCGGAGAGACGTAGTAAAAAAATCCCAAGCAGATTATTTTAAAACACAAATTGACACAAGGTTTTGAACCAAAACTATTTAAAACAGTTACATTATATTACCTACACATATATATATAATTCAATATAAGTTTGTCTGTTTGTTTGTCCTCTCGATGTTCTCGAAAATCACTGGACCGGTTTCGCTGAAAATAGCACAGTTTGTTTTTACTAGTGCCGGGAAGGTTTAGAAAGTGATTTGACTGAAATCCAATATGTAAAACTGTTGCTATAAGGTTATAAAATTAGTATGAAAAACATTGAAACCGCCATATTTTATTTAGGTTAGCCCATAGATCTGGTTAACCACAGATTGCATATTCAAAAGAAGAAGGTTTTTTTGGGTAGAATATTTTCAAAACAGAAAACACGAGTAGGTACCTACTTAAGAACTTTATGATTTAAATATATTTTGAAAAAATAAACGTTTGGAATGAGATAAAATATTCAAATGAATGTTTTTATTTTTATTTGAAGATAGTTACTTGTCAAATCAATTATAGTACCCGAGCAAGGCCGGGTACACATCACCTGGTAATTCATATTAATCTTTTATTTTATTTTTACATAACATAAATACGTCTTTTAACGAAGAATTACGTTTTGTAAAAAGATTCTTACTTCACTGGATACCTGTTCACCTGTTTATTCTGTCACTTTTTCTAAAGGTGATATTTGCCGCCTGCATTTATATTTCCATTTATAATTATAAAACTTAATAGCTAACAATATTTAAAATTGATAATAACGCAGTTGGTAACATACTTAATATTGAGTTTTTCTCTTGTTAAAACTACGCAAATATAGATATGTTTAATGAAAGTCATTCGCTGAATGACAGCTGTCATCTGAGAGAACCGGGACCGCAGTTAAGCAAGATGTCTTTAAGCCTAAGGAAAATTATAGGGAATCTTCCTTACAAAAAATGGGAATAGGCCACCTGGGCCTAAGTCTGTAACTTTTGCGTCAGCTAACACGAGTTAAATCGCCTATAAACAAGATATTTTCAATACTAGCCTTTTCCCCCTCTGTGTTTATATAATGGCACTTAATATGAACTAAATTTGTCAATTTGAGTGTTTTGTTCCTAGTTGGGCAGTCAAAGATTTCTTAATAATGTCGATGTTACATAATGTGCGTTTCAAATAAATTAATATTATAATTATTGTTATTATTAAATAAAACATCTAAATACGTTAATTTATAAATTAACGAATAAATTAATAATGTATTTCATTATTATATACATATGTTATTGTTTTTTTAATATTTAACAAATAATTTAGACAATTTGTAGAATACGCAAGTTGCTACTTTAAGTTGAATGTTATTTTATGTATTTCTTACATATATACATATATATGTATGGACATTTGTTATTGGCTGACGTATTGCCCATCTCACTAGGTGTGAAACGCCGGTGTTGGGATGGTAATTTACAGGGATATTTACAGCTAGGATATTTAGATGACAAATAGATTAATAGATTAAAAATGTATATTTTTTTAAGGTGAACAATGATCTTATTTTTAAAGGAACTTTTGTTTTGCGTATTTCTGATGTCACTCGGTAGGGAATTGAATAGCTTAATAGTCTTGTGTTTTGCGTATTTTCGATGTCACTCGGTAGGGAATTGAATAGCTTAATAGTATTGTGTTTTGCGTATTTCCGATGTCACTCGGTAGGGAATTGATAGCTTAATAGTATTGTGTTTTGCGTATTTCCGATGTCACTCGGTAGGGAATTGAATAGCTTAATAGTATTGTGTTTTGCGTATTTCCGATGTCACTCGGTAGGGAATTGAATAGCTTAATAGTATTGCGTTTTGCGTATTTCCGATGTCACTCGGTAGGGAATTGAATAGCTTAATAGTATTGTGTTTTGCGTATTTCCGATGTCACTCGGTAGGGAATTGAATAGCTTAATAGTATTGCGTTTTGCGTATTTCCGATGTCACTCGGTAGGGAATTGATAGCTTAATAGTATTGCGTTTTGCGTATTTCCGATGTCACTCGATAGGGAATTGAATAGCTTAATAGTATTGCGTTTTGCGTATTTCCGATGTCACTCGGTAGGGAATTGATAGCTTAATAGTATTGCGTTTTGCGTATTTCCGATGTCACTCGGTAGGGAATTGAATAGCTTAATAGTCTTGTGTTTTGCGTATTTCCGATGTCACTCGGTAGGGAATTGAATAGCTTAATAGTATTGTGTTTTGCGTATTTCCGATGTCACTCGGTAGGGAATTGATAGCTTAATAGTATGGTGTTTTGCGTATTTCCGATGACACTCGGCAGGGAATTGAATAGCTTAATAGTATTGTGTTTTAAACATCTTTGTCTGTAAGAGGTTTTACAAAGTGGAATATTAAAAGATTTTACTGTGATTGTCTTATTGTATGTGTTTTTTTCACGTTGGGAA
Source organism: Halesus radiatus (assembly GCA_022606495.2). NCBI lineage: Eukaryota > Metazoa > Arthropoda > Insecta > Trichoptera > Limnephilidae > Halesus > Halesus radiatus. Next base: position 15,823 of record JAHDVE020001492.1, read on the forward strand.
CAGTTTCTTAAAAATATTTTTCTTGATAAAACACACAGGTGCCAGTAAACGTAGATAAATAAAGTTTTTTTTAATGAAAAACGTATTTTAAATACTTACTCAGAAAGTATTTAAACCAAAACATATATGTAAATGCGTTATACAACATTGGAGTATATATATATATATAACAACAAAAAGAGGTTTTTTGTAATGTTACGTTTAGCCTTTAGCTGTTGTACTATCTGTCGCGTCCTTCTGTTGTTGCAGTACTTAACCACGCAGTGAGTGCAAAAATAAGAGGAAAAAAATATAAAATTCGAGTGCTTATAGCCTTCGAACCATAAAAATTTCACACATATTTTATTTTAGAAATAAATTCTTAAAACACAGGGATTCAGATAGTTGATAGTTTTGCGACGGGATGCCCTACCAGTTCCGGTTGAACAAGCTTTACATTCTGTTTAAACAATGGGGAAATTATTTATTAGTCTTACCTTTGCATTCGTTGGCGTCTCTCTGCGTCGCTCTGCCCCAGGGGCGGTCGAAGTGGAAGGGTTTGCAGCGCTCGCAGTCCCTCCCCGCCGTGTTGTGGCGGCATTCGCAGGTCAGTCCTTCCTTGCCCTGCATGCACCTGCTCGAGTGGCCGTTGCACTTGCATCGTCCTCCTACTCCGAAGTCGGACACGGCGTAGTGATGGGACATGATGGCGGTGGACATAGTCGTCATTGTCTCCAAGGTATTCAGCGAGTAACTGACTGCCGCGCCATCCCTCAAGTCCAAGCCCTCAGCGGTCACTTCATCCGAGATATCAGGCTCTGCTGGCATGTGCAGGCGGTTGAAGACAACCTTCACGTCGGTGGCGGTCACCCAGTCTTGCAGCACGGGAGAGTTATCAAAGTCGGGGGCACTCGGTCTTCCTTCCAGGGTGCTAAAAGCCACCCTTCCGGCAGTCCCCTCGCCTCCTGGCCCATATCGGTGAGAATCGGAGCATCGAGCCTCCTGCTCGTTGGCCTTAGTGATGGTGGCTCGATTAGGTCTGCCGTACACGCGCCTGCATTGGCTGGAATAGAATTGAAATGGCTGCCAGGTCTTCCCGTAGTCGATGCTTTTGTATATCGCGATCGAATCGGGTTTAGCGGCGCGCGGGCAGAACTGCAGACTCACGTAGGTTAACTCGTATTTCTTCCCCAGAGATAGCGTCAGGGTGACGTTGTCAGGGGGGGAATCAGCGGATGATGGCGGAGGCAATGGATCCGAGCGCCAGCATGTCACGTTGTTGGGATTGTTCAAGTCGGTCAAGTATGAAGCGGGGAATCGCCGCTTGGGCTGGGCGTCATCGCAGATGTGGCATGCCGGTGGGCGGGAACCTTGCGAGGGGTCGCAGTATCGCGAGGGCGCGTGCCGCCCGCAGGTGCTGGAGGCGGCCACGGGGGCGTTGAAGGCGGCGTTCACGAAGTCCGGGATGCAGCGGCGGGGGCGCTCCTCCTCGTAGCAAGGATCCTGCGGCTGGACGGCGAACGTGCGCACGTAGTTCTCGGCGGATACGATCGCCCAGAGGGACGCGGCGAGTAGAAGAAGCCGCATCTTGTGGTATGCTATAAACGGTCAGCTTCTAGTCCCGCTGATCCGCTGTCATAATCCCGCTAACAATTAGTTTAAAGGCTCGGGTCCTGTACGCTGGCCAGGTTTCTGCAGCTGGCTGACAGTAGTGTCTGTAGCGGGCCGGGGTGTCCGGCTCTACGAGGACCGAGGGTTAATTACGCGAGGCTTTCCCCGACGGAGCGTGAAAGTATCGGATTTCACGTAATCCTTTCGACGGCGTAAACAATTTTAAATCCACTTTTATGTCGACAGGTAACAAATGTACCGGTTAGTCTTTGTTACTTCGTAAAGTGTTCAACTGCGGACATACAGATAAACTGAATACAAAACAACAAATCGTTTACAAAATTTACCTAAAATAAGAGACGATTCTAAGAAGGTGACTGTACTCGGTAGGGTCAATTTTGCACAGTGACTGGCTAGCGAAATTTGAGAAATAATAATTTATCAACATGAACACAATAAACAAGTACGTAAGCAACTAAAATAATACGATTTTAACATACCCAACATAAACAGGCACACAAAAAAAATATTTTTAAAGCACTGAAAAAATTCGTTGAACCAAAATAACAATCGAGTCGTGATACAAAAACTTTTGAAAAGACCGGCGCAAACCACAAACACAAAATAAAAATGTCAAAAATAAATCATGCCATCGGAGACAGTCGGAGCAGCATTGAATGCAGATGACCAAAGCCCGGGGGCCTGGCAAAGTAAACAAGGGGTCCCTCAGGGAACCGACTACGAAAGAGCGTGCAACAAACTATCAGAACTAACTAGAAACTTTGCAAAATAAACAATCATCTAACGAAAGCAAAGTCAGCAATGCACGAGCACTGCCGTTGGAAGCCGAGCCAACTCAAATAAGCACAATTCAGGCAAATAAGAACACAGAAACAGATTCGCAACCAGTCACAGGTGACACTGAGGAAGCCGACTGAATGTCTGGCGGTCGCGATGTTTTCAGGAGCGGGAGAAGTTTGCTCGCTAGACACATGCACACAACGCGGCTACCACGGGACAACTGTCTGCCAGTGGGCCCCTGCGTCGCCTTCCGCCCGCTACCCGCTTCTCCATATCCCCGCTACCCTCTGCGCTCCTGGGATGCTGCGCCGATCAAGTAATAATACTAACAGCGCTTTTATAACAATCATATGCCGATGCACCTGAGGATTGCGGAATGCTGTGCCCGCTATTTGCGTATGGATTGTGAAAAATATGCCGATGGATTGTCGAAAATCGCCCTGGGCTCATCATTGAACTGCCAAACCAGAATGGCGTCGAACGATTTATTAAACGCGTATTTCTACATTTTATCAAAAATTTATGCGAGCGGCACCAGACTGGCAGGTCGCTTCAGATGAACACAGTTTTATTAAAAAAAATTGAAAATTTAAGCTATGATAGAGATGATATGATTTTTATAGTTGCTATGTTATCCTCCTTTTCTATTGATGTTTCATTTCTTGGAAGATTTGATGCACAAGAAGAGTTGGTATTTGAAATATGTATTTATAATTTTTAGGACTGGAGAATATTTATAAAATGACCTTTAAAGCGTAAGAAGTTTTTAATAGACATTAACATTTTATTATTTTTTACACATTTAGGCCGCATTTGCGCACCGATGCGTGATTATAATTTTTTTTATTCTATAATTTTTGGTTTTTATTTAAAAAAAGATTCATCGTTTTTCATTAGGTGACCAAAGAAGCGAAGCAGTCCACAAGGGAGTGCCGATACCGACGCTGATGTATGACAGTGAGGCATGGAACCGGCAGAGGAAGGGTGAAAGTAGACTGAATGCTGTAGAAATGAGATCTCCGAGACGAATGTGTGTAAAATCTAGCATGATCGGGTGAAAGTATTAGCTTATGTAAGCGTAATGAGTAAGATTAAGAAAGGTATGTTTAAACGGTTTGCGCATGTAGAGCGATTGAACGAAGAAAGGAGTATAGGGAGACTATATGAAGCGAATGTGAATGGAAGAAAACATAGCACGATTAAGTAAATCAAATACTCGTCAGAATTCGGAATAACAGAAGAGAATATGAGACGATGTATGAATGTGAGTGATTCAAGAAGTTTATGCCAAATCGAGTTGTTTGGCGGTCTGTCCTCTCCGTATGTGTACACAGTAAGGTTTTATAGTGCAGCGGGAGACGGGAACTTTACGAAGTAAATAACGTATTTACGGAGAATATCACGTTGAATAAAGCTACTATTTATTGTTTGCCAATTATACTAAAGGGCGTGAGACGGAGGTGTTGAGACAGGTCAAACTTATAGTTCGCGGTTCAAAGATTAGTTTTCTTTGAAATTGGTTTGTCGTTGAGGGAGGTTAAAAGTTTAGTTTGCGAACCCGACGTGCTACGGATATAAAATATGCAAAAATATGATCATATGTGAAAAACACTAAACAAACAACCTATGTGGCGTTGTATATTTAATTTGATTTGAACCGAGAAGTTGAGTCGATTCCCGCTCTAAAATTAGTATTGTAACATTTTCAATGATTGATCCAATAAAATGGTGACCAGATAATTCAGCACACGTATAAATCGGCACACTTTTTGTAAAATATGATATAAATAATAATAATAATACTTGGAAGGCTTGTATAGCACCATTTTGTGAAAACTCACCTCAGGGGCGCTGTACAAATATTATTTGCTAGGGTTTATCTTATTATGTACAAACAGATACAGAAACATGCTTACCTGGTAACTCCAGATTAAAACGTAAAATTACAAAGGTATCGCTTGAGAAGATATGATTTTGCACGCACAGGACACAATATTAGAAAACACTGCACATTGCATGATATTGCTGTTACTATTTAAATCCTATTTGTCATTAATATTATATTTATTAGAAGGTTATTGGCAAAAGAAGGGTAGATATTTACTTGAAACATTATTTTATTTGAGATTTTCGACAATTATTATTTACAGTTACAAATATTTATAGTTATTTACAATGTCGCGGACTATGAAGTTTTAAAATTAATTAATTTCTATAGCGCAGTTAATTTCTATAGCGCTGTTAATTTCTATAGCACAGTTTTGTGAAGGTTCACCTCAAGTGCGCTTTACACTAACCAACCTAACCGAATGTAATTGTAAAATAACAGATATACTATATACTATATCTGTTATTATAATATATATATATATGTATTTACATATACATGCAAATTAAAACTATGACATAAAATATTAATGAGCAGGTATTATAAAATAACAATTTAGAAACTAAGGGTGTAAATAATCAAATATAAAGTAGGTACAAATAACAACAGGGCTAGAGAATATTATATGACATTATATACATGGTTTTTCACTGGATACTAAGGGAATTAAATAACAAGGAGAGAAAACCGCAACTAAATAAGCTATGGAGGATTAAAAGAAAAAAATTCCTGAAATTCTGTTTCTACGTACATGAATTCATGTTTTATGTCGGATAGGATTTTTTGAATAATTTTGTTTTCAATACCCGTTTGAACTTTGCTAAATTCTGAATGTTAGCAATATTTGGGGGAAGCTTATTCCAGATGACCATGTTATGATGATTATGTTAATTAGGTATGGATCTGAACCACTCATCTATACATATATATATATATATATATATACATATTTAACATTATCTCCAAACAGGAGACCCTGAGAAATATTATTTCCCTCAGAGCTTATGTCATCTTTGGAGATGGTATGTGGTGTGTGGAAGGTCTTTTCAAAGAAACGAATGAGGGGAAGTTCTAGGAAATAAAAGGTAGGAATTTGGGGATCAGTGTGTCCAGGGGTGACGGGCGTTCATCCTCCCTCTCACTGCAGTGTAAAGCAATGGGTCGAGAGTCCGGCTGGAGAGGTCAAGGTGTCTCCCTCAACCGGTCTCTTTCGATCTGCAGCTGAAGACCTGAACAAACCTCACCCCATGAACCCGGGACCTCTGCTAAGTGACGAAACGTAGCGAACCGCCGGAGGTGACAAAATATGGCAGAGGTGTTGGTTATCCAATGAACGATTCCCGGGGCGGTGATACCCATACCCGCCTCCCAAATTGTCACATATATAACTACTAACGGTGACATAGTTTTATATTTCCCGGATAATTAATTTGACGGATGTGCTGCAGAACTTAGGTTTGCAGATATTATTAAAATTTGGACAAACGCTGCATCCTTCTAACACTCAGACCACAGAGAAGAGAATCTCAAAAGATGTGTTTTAACAGGTAAGGGGAAGAAGCCAAATTTAGCAGGATGAGGGGTGAGCCTGGAGGCATGTCCTTTTCAGTAGTATGTCAATAAATAAATTCCATCATTATGCAGACAACTCGCATTGCACCGAAAAGTATTAGTATTTACTCTTCGAAAAGCAAATCTGCTAATGATCAACTTCCTTCCTCGTCCTTTACAATTGTGTGGAATTTATCGCCAATATCCTTCCCGTAGCTGCCGTGTCAATATCCAAAACTAACTCAAACCGCCGATTAGAGTAAAACAGCAATACATAAAAAAAAGTTCGGCTTGTTTACGTAAACAGAATATTTTGCTGGACCCTTATAGAAATGTTTGTTAATTTGATTACCCAGAAAGCAACGGCGTTAAAGCATTCGCATCGTCGTCATTTCGGTTTAACAATATTGTTTAACAAAACTCTTAAGAAATATATTGAATAAGCTTAAAATTGATTTAAATAATGATTTCTTGTGGAATGTAATGCGATATTTGTGATTATTCTATATATCACTTCTTACCATTTTATTGCGTAAGAATGTGTTTTTCAGCAAAATGTTCCAATAATCATTACACGGCAGTCGGCGTGCGAATGATAGCGGAGTTTATTAAAAAATGCGCGACCCGGGCTGGTGCCAAAATGGCTCTCATGTAACCTTTGCCTCCACGTTAAAATGGTAGAGGTAGATTTTGCTTTGCACCTGTCTTTAATTCTGAAAAAGGATAATATTTAAATAAAGCACCTACATGGGTTTATTTTTACGCAGTACAACCAAATATCGATGTCGAATATTATATTGCATGAAACAGTTGAATTATTAATTCTTTTTATGTTTAATTAGTAGAAC
>JAHDVE020001492.1:27500-88427 GCA_022606495.2 Halesus radiatus
ATAACCCGAATCATGTCTTAAAGTGTTGCTATTTTTGCACTGTCATTGTGAATATGTTCTTTTTGAATCGCTTTGTATACTCGTATGCTGTAGAATATTTTGTAATTTTATTAGATGAATATGTACCTAAGGAATAATATGTTAAGAATGTATAAATAGAATATGAAAGGAACGCTGTAGGAACACCACTGAATTAGTTAATCATTATTTTTAAGATTATTTTATTAAAGCGCGCTTGAAGTGAAATAACACAAAATGCGCTATATAAATGCTGATATTTTTATTATTCAGTTCAGTTTCTGTGTCGATAAATCGACGTTTATTGAAAGAACGTTTTACAGTTTCCTACAATAGGGCATGTTTAAATATGAGTTCAATATATGCTACATAATTATATTATTGTTTGGTTTACATTTCCTGTCACACCAGGTTAGACCTGTTCTGAGGTATTATTATTTATTAATTGATAAACTAAAGTTCTTAAAAACTTAAGACAAGATTTTTGTGCATAGCGCAAAGGGTAACAATTATTATTTTTATAAACAATAATTATTAATCTAAAACACTCATCCAAATTGAAAAAACCTTCCGAGCAAAGATAAATGTCGCCGGCAGGATGTCGCCGGCAGGACTCGAACCCGCACCCTTCTAATGTCCGGTCAGATGCTCTACCGTTGAGCTACGTCGGCTTATCGCAAACCCGCCAAGTTAATCAATATATACTAGTGTTTCATTCAATAATTACTGTTTTTATTATATTTTCACCTGTAAACAACCAACTTTATTAATATGAGAGAACGTAACGGCTAAATCCCTCAAATAGATGGCGTCGAGACAAATTATGTCTATATTTTATTGGTGAAAATTGCTTTGACTTGTCAAATATTTATTAATTGATAAACTAAAGTTCTTAAAAACTTAAGACAAGATTTTTGTGCATAGCGCAAAATTAAAACATTAAAAGGGTGCGGGTTCGAGTCCTGCCGGCGACATTTATCTTTGCTCGGAAGGTTTTTTCAATTTGGATGAGTGTTTTAGATTAATAATTATTGTTATATTAATAATTAAAATTATTTTACTATTATTTACCTGTTATTACATTTTTCCTTATTTTATATTGTTAATAATTATTATTCATCCCATCTCGCTTGTAAATGGTCAGTATGGACACCCTGTGACTGTGCCATCACAAGGACGACATCTGGGCCCCGAGCTATTTACGAAGAAGTTTTTTGCCGCTCCGCCACAGACGAGATTTTCAAGGTACCTACTTTTGGTCTTAGTGCGAAAAAATATCCTTAATAACTAGCTAATAATATTATTTAAAAAGCCACCTAAGCAAGAATTTATCTTAATATACCAATATAATAATGTCAGGTTTCGTCTGCAGCCATTACCCCGCCCCTGCCCTAAGAGAAGCAATCTACCCGAGGCTAAACGTAATCGCTATAATTTCCTTAACACGTATCAAATTATTTATTTATTTTGCCCTTTTTACAGCGGCGGTAGCGGCCGCCATCTTGGGATCATTAATCAAGCCCCGCTCAGGCCCCGAAGAAGTGTAAACTGAAATAATTTGAGTGCACCGTCCCACTAAGTGCGAGCCAAATCTACATCATCGTCTTCGACAGGTTGCTCGTAAAATGAAGACAAGTCTAATTTTGCAAATTCTGGACAAGAATAAAATTACGTAATTTATTTCGGTAGATACCAACTGGTTTTTAATATTATAAATATTTTGTACACAAGTTATTTTTGTATATAAATGTAACCCAATTTTAGAAAAAAATGAGCCTAAATGAAGTGGCGGAAAGAAGGATGAGAAATGAAATAACAATCGCACAAGTCGCAATTAAGGTCTAGAAACCGAAGACCCTCTAGCAGCCAGCTAAACAACAAAGTGCTCTTTCGAGACGGATTTGAAACCGCGGCTTACGGATTTACAGTACGTAGAATCCAAGGTTCACCAGTGCAGTTGCGAGATTTATCTATTATACTGCCATGATAAACCTTTCGATTTTAGTAAAAAAATAAAAATACATTTTTTCATTGTATAATTTTACAAAAAGTCTAGAAACTGGAGATGCTCTAGCAGCCAGCCAACCCTTGCAGCCAACATACAAAGTGGTCCTTCGAGCCGGATTTGAAGCCGCGGCGTACGCATTTACAGTACCCAGTGCCTAAGCTTCACCAGGGCAGCGAGATTTATTTATTATACTGCTGTAATAATGCTTTAGAATTGCATAATATTACAAAGAGTCTTCAAATAGAATTTTTACGTCTAGCGATAGATTATACAGATTTATGTATCTACACAAAGTATTCATATCGCGGTGTGCTTAGTTTATTACACTTTCCAGAGAGAGGTTTACGACCCCGGTCAGACATGCCAGATATAAAAACTAAGCTCGCGAATAAAGAGTATATTATTGCCGAGATTTCTCTTACAATCTCATCATCTGACTTATATTGCAAGGAGGATCGGCCTGAAATTAGTTCATTTTTATCGTGGTTTGTAAAGTTATATTTCTGGACCCTATCCAAGTATCACAAGTTTAAGCGTCAGAGATCTCTATTTGTAACATTTTTTCGTACTCACGACATATTATTTACTGGATACTCTCAACTAGGTGCTTACTACTTTAAATAAAAATAAAAATGTATTTGCGTGCTGGAAAATAAGTGCGTACGAAACTTATACGTTGGACTTCGGCCTTAGCAATCGTAACAACGGTGAAATTTAAAACAGAAAATTTGTGTGTGCATTACCTACTCTAGAGATATTTTGTGAATTTAATGTACCATCAATTACAGAATTATGTAAAAGAAACGCCTCATGTCAAATCTACAAAGAATTTTTCATCAATAAAATTCACTCCACTCATAGTATAAACAATAGATTCAAAACAAATGGTTTAATAGCCATCCCGATGCTAAGAACGACCACAGTACAGCACCACTACTTGTATTTAGGTATAGGATGGTACAATATATTATTATCTAAGTATAAAATGAATGTAAACGAATCATTGAAGTATGAATAATTCAAAAAGTAAATTAACTCCCTGAATTTTTTTTAATTATAATTATTTTTTTAAATTTAATGTAAATCAAATGTTATTATTAAGTTCTGCAAGTATTTTTTATTTATTATTGTGACAGCTGTTTCGGAATTTAAGGTAATTTTCGAACTGTGTTCGAAACACTAAAATTACAATTAAAATTAAAATTATTTTTTTAAATTAAAAAAAATGGAGTTCTACGAATTAAATACAAAAACCATTAATAACTCCCTGAACTTAGATAATGATATATTGTACCCTTCATGTAAACTATCCAGTATATAAATTACTATTTAGCTATTTCTAATTTTGAAACTGTCAATTCATGGTGGAATTCCATATTAAAATGATTTTTTTAAAATTAAAATAACTCTTATTTATTTTCGACCGGACCGGTTTCACCCTATCACGAGCATCCTCAGACTGGTACAATGAATACTAAATCTATGGTATATATAGCATGGATGTCGGGAGTGAGTTCCCTGCTTTCTAATATTGTTTTTATTATTTGAAAGTTATTTTATTGCTGACGGTACTGTTTATTATGTTTTTAAAAACTACTTTTGGGATGGTTTATTACCCTTTGGAAGACGGATTATATGTGTTTATTTACTGAATCTATGGGTTTTTTTTTAAATTATATAAAGTCATTCGTCAGCTTTTATTTGAACAGGTGGTTTTTTCTAGTTTTGTTATTTCCCTGTGATTTCCGTCTTGTTTGCTAAGATGAAGTTTTATAGCAGTTTTGTCCCATAGTCGCATGAACTACGGATAACCAGGTACATTTATGTTGGGTCTTTAAAATATTTTATTATGTTATAATAGGTACATATCAGGGTAATATCTTCTTAGAGTTCGCCTTGGATGTCTGCGACAAAAAATCCCAGTTTTTTTTATCCTAGTATTTTGCATGTGCTTCCTATTTCCGATGCGAATTTCCTTCCAAGGCGAAGCTTTCTATGATAAGCACATGCCATATACAGAAAAAATTCTAGTGGTGCTAAATTATTTTTACACCCGCTTTTAATCAAACCTGGGATTCGCGGTCCCTAAAACTAGAACCACATTCACGCTACGACAATTCTGGTTCGTCACTCGGTGTTAAACTATAGATATTTGAAATGGGACGAGCTTTTTTAAAGATTACGTTAGTTCCTAACGCTAAACTGTTTAAAATGTAAAAAGTTCATATATTGTTACGTAACGGAATTACTAATTACTTACTCTCTACTCTCTCGTGCATAGACACCTAGCTCCTTGTTAAAAAGTCGGCGAATTCGGATGGATGGTTCCGCGTCCCAGCACGGGGAGCGACGGCCATTTTGGCCACAAAAAGATTCCGGCATCAGAATGCAAAGGTTGTGTCATTGACACGTGCTCCTGCGCCGGCACGCCGTTTACAATGGCGTCTAATTACCATAATTTAAAAGCCCTAACTACTGTTAACCATTTACTTGTGAGGTCCCTAAATAGTGGACCGGGTTTGTAAACTAATATAAAGACACCGTTCCTGCCTGGAGCTGTCTCGACTCCGGACCGATGCCCCAACGTAAGCTGTATTTAAAACCCTCGTTTTGTTGTGCTCTACTTAATTGTGATTTAAAGTAACTTGCCCGATTTTAATGGTACTATAGAGAGAGAATTTTAGATTAATAGATAGGGTGTGTATTGCCAATTGTTAGTGTATGATTCCCCATATGTACAAACTCTGATTGCCCTCCCGTAAATAAACCTTGGCTAGAAGATGCAAATCTTTTCTTTGGTAGTTGAGTACCTTTTTTCCTCTGAGCCGGTATGAGGCTGACGCCGACTCACAACTGCAGAAGAGAGATTACCTGTTCTATCTAATGAGCTACTCAGGTGAGCTCAGAGTAAGTCGCCCCTCGCCTGGCCTCTAGGTGAGTTTAACCTAACCTGTTCTTTTACACTGCCGCCCTAGAGTAGGGCTCGTTCCTCAACACTGGCGCCAACTTGGGGGGCCGCCTCTCTGCTCCCAACCTCAACAATATATAATAAAAATAAGAGTATTTTTTTTATTCCTGGTGTTTGGTGCAATGCCTCATGTCCCATGTAGTACATGTAATACAAAGTTACAAATTTACTTAAATATTTTTTTTCCAGAATCAATCAGCATTTTACTTATGACTAAACATAATATTACATGATAATTATTATATATTTAATTTATTATTTTATGTACGCCCTATATGGATTTTTATATATTTAGTTAAGTACAATAGTCACACAGATGCAAAATATCATACATCACTGTAGGTACACAGATAAAATAGATAGCCTTCATGAAATACAACAACTAAATATTTCATTTGTCTCACGAACAAATACAGGAATAACATATTGTAAATACCATTCCAAATAATTATCTACAAAGGCGAATATTCAAAACATGGCTCACATTCACTGATATTCATTCTAGACACATATATTAATAATTGTTAAGGATGTTTGCAATAATCCTCTGTTTGTATTTGTATTCCGAGCAGTTGAACATATCTATGGTACTATGTCTGAAAAGGTATTACCTTCTGCGTGAAGTCTAGGTACAAGAGAATAGTTGAATTAATAATAATAATAATAATAATAGTTGGATGACTTGTATAGCGCCGCTTTTGTGAAAAATCACCTCAAGGGCGCTGTACAAATATTTCTTAACTAATTATGTACAGACAGATACAGAAAAACATACTTACCTGGCAGGTCGCTTCAGATGAACACAGTTTTAGAAAAATTTAATTTAATTATAGAGATGATAGTTTTTCATGGTTATTTGTTTCTCCTTTTCTATTGATGTTACATTTATTAGATGATCGGTGGCACAAGAAGAGTTGGTATTTATTGGATTATTGGTATTAATTTTTAGGACTGAAAAGTATTCATAAAATGAATATTAGGACTCGAAAATATCTATAAAATTACTTTACTCGGCGTAAGAAGCTTTTAATAAATATTAACGTTTTTATTTATTATTATTATTTTTTATTTTTTTATTTTACACTTTGGATGTTTACAGTGTTGCGGGCTGTGGACGCATTTGCGCACCGATGCGTGAATTTTTAATTATATTTTTATTTTATTTAATGACTTTAGGTAAGTGCTAACCGGCCAGCCTAGCTAAGCAATTTACAGGTGAATTTATGGATACGATTGTCTGAAAAGATGTGTTTTAAGTTTACTTCTGAATTCTGTTGAGTCTTTGATAATTCTTAAGTCATGCGGTAGTTCATTCCAGGCTTTAGGTCCTGACACTCCGAAAGCACGATCACCGAACTTAGTATTAGGTGTGCGCTTTGGTACCTCCAACCTGCCGATAGCTGATGACGCTGCTGACCTAAGGGTGGACTGTCGTGAGTAAACAAGTAATATTATTTTACTCTTACGAAATTAATTCATTAAGGCGATGCAATGGTAAGTAATTCAAAATCATGTGTTTTCGGTTTGAGAATTAGATGGCTTAGAAATATCGTAGATGATTTAATTAAATACTGCAAATGAACACACACTGGCCTTTCGTTTAACCGGGTATTTTTTGGTGTGTCTTTTTATATGCCTAGAAAAAAACAAAGTATCAGGCATTAAAAAATATTTAAAACCCAAACTCTCCTACTTACGATCCCCTTTTCCGATATTGTCATATTGTTAATTGTGTTAAATTAAGTTATTTAGTTTGCACAGTGTAAATTTTTAAATTGTAAGTTTTCACAGTGTTTTATCCGTGTAAAAGAACACTTAAGATGTCTATATAATAATGGTTTCTCCGAATTTGCTAACCATCTCTTAGAAACAGACCACACATTCGATAAAAATACAGGCACTAGTTTACTGCATAAAATGTAACCGGCATTCGATTAGATAACTTAGAAGCATTAGAAATAAGGAAAGCAAAAAACACTAATAGTAGACTCATAAATAATCGAATAAATTTAAATAAAAGTCCAATCTTTAAATTATTCCCAATAAACAAAGTACATTCCCTTCCTGATCAGCAGGTACCTGCTGATCTCCCACCCTTGGCCCTTCACTAGCCTGTTTGTATCAATCTATAACACATGTGCATCTTAGTTCATAGTTTAGTTGAATACTGCCCTGAAGAAGCTACGGTAGTAGCGAAACCCGGTCGGCTAAAGTATAAATAAAAGTGATGTAAAACAAAGTTATTGTTTTATTTTTTAAGTTATAATGTCACATCACCAAGTTACCGCTTCATATGAAAATATGAAAAAAATTAAGTTATTTAGAATATGACCGTAAAATATTTTAATAATTATGTCTGAGCTTTACAGAATAGAATAAAACACGCATTTTGGTGATTGTTTTTTTGGGTAAATCGAAACATGCGGCCGATGTTAAGCGGGAATCTCAACCTTGTCGCCACCTGCATAAGGAGCGCGTGATTTCGTTGGAATTTTAGCCGGTGGATCGCCTTAAGGTGCACTCTTCTTCTATCCGCAAGCAAATGCTTTTAATAGAAGAGTAGTATTAATACATGTTATAAAATGCAAACTTTACTGTAAATAATGCATGTCCCATATGGTTCATTAATAAAATAATTTAAAAAAAAAATTGATAAGAAGAACATCACACAGAATATATAAAATAAAAATACAATACGATAAAACAATACAAAAGTAACATAATATATTATGGTACACATTTTTATTGTCCCTTTTTAAAATGATTGAAATATATTTTCATAAGAAGCTATCACTTTATGGTTTGACGTCGAATTAAACAAAACAAACACTTTTTTATAAACCACAAATATATTTTATTTTTCGTCAACCGATTTAACTTAGCTCAAGCATTGTCAGGAAAAATATTGAAAACAGGATCATTCAGTTTGAGTGGGTGTTTTGGCCTCAAATTCAAAATTAAGTTTTGTATGAAACAGGCCGCGCAGCCGTTCTTCCTAAAAGTGCCTCTCGTGACATTAATTAATTATAAATCTTTTTCAGTTTCAGCACTCTAGGACACTCAAAAGACAAGGGCCGCCACTGACCTTATTGCATAGGTATTTTTATAAATATTTAATTTCATTTTTCAGTACAACGCCTGAAAAAGCGTAAGAAGTAGTCCAAAATTCTCAAAGGTCTATAGATATATGTAATATTCAACAATGTATGAATAATTAAATAAAAACATGTATTTACCCTCTCAGCTGTTGCGCAACGAAAATAGAAGGTGTTTGCAAACAGTCCTGTACATTAAGGAAGAGACAAATTCCAGACAAGCAAAGGGAGGGAGGGTGATTTATTGCTCGGGAAAACAGGAGATGTCCAGAGGGGACCAAGAGTTTGACCGAAAGGTAATAAAACACGCCACGGAGACGAAAAGCGGATTTTGTGAACTTGTGAGTTGAACACCAACTGACCGGAGCCAGTGAAAATGAAATGGCATCCGCATCTTGGGAAACCATGTGAGGCAATACCGTTGCGAGTCAAAACGTTAAAAAAATCAAAATAATCGTACATAAAATCGGTCGAAATAAATTTATCTTGTATAATGTGCCACCACCTCAGTAAAACCTGAAAACCATTCCACAGGAAGATGTCCACTGGCCCGCCCCAGGTTAAACTAGGTAAAGAAACTCCAAAGGCTGTGCTACGAGTGACTGCGCCTGTAGTGAGCGGACAGGTAGCTCAGGGGCCCGGTTCATTTCAAGGATATTCTTAGGCTTAAAGACTTTTTGCTCAATATCGGGTACGGTTCTCTTGGATGACAGCTGTCATCCAGCGAATGACATTCTTTAAAAATATCGATATTTCCGTAGTTTTACGTATTGACCTTAAACATAATTAATTAATGAGGCATTTGTCGAATAATAATGCAATTAAATTAATCGAATTAACGAAATTGCGAAGTTGTAAAGTACCTATGGACTAGGACAAGGAGAACAAAATTATTATGACGATGAATGTAATTTAAACGTAAAACTCATATTTTCTATCAATCATATCCGTAAATGGAAGAAATGCGCACGTAAATTGCGTATCTAGGCTAGCCGATTAGTGCTTACCGAAAGTACTCACGCATCGGTGCGCAAATAAGTTCACAGCCTGCAACACAAACAGCCTGTAAATAACAAAAAAAAAGTTAAAAAAAATATATCTATTCAAAAATTCTTAAGATTTTTTATGTCTTTTTATAAATATTCTTCAGTCCTAAAAACTACAAATATTTCAAATAAATACCAACTCTTCTTGTGCCACCAATCCTCTAATAAATGTAACTTCAATAGAAAAGGAGGATTAAACAGCAACTGTAAAAATCATAACCTTGAATTTTCTGATAAAACTGTGTTCATCTGAAGCGACCTGCCAGCTGCAGGTAAGTATGTTTTTCTGTATCTGTTTGTACATAATTAGATAAATAATTCCAAGTAATATTTGTACAGAGCCCTCGAGGTAATTTTTCACAAAAACAGCGATTTTGAATAGGGTGTACCCGACAGCGGTTCCTGGACTAATTTAAAGCAATGCGTGTTGACGTCATTTTGCTCTTAGGTTCCATGTTTTTCAATTAACCCTGTTAAGTTTTACTGGCATCCGAGATTAGATTCTGTTATCTAGATTTTACAGGAATTATTACAATTTGCACGGTATGCAATTTCGGTTCGTCAAGGTATTTACAATCTGCGCTAACAGGCATTCGTTACCCGAGATAAACCGGCCTGTAATCACTTTTATGACCCTTTCTTCCTGCCAAATAGCTAAACACACTGCTCCAGCGGGCCGGGATTTCTGCAGATTTATGTCTCTAATAAACGAAGAAGTTTGTAAATACGACCGCATAAATTACTGCTCCCTTCCCGCCGATTCTCCGAATGGGAATGCAGTAAAAAAACCTAATTAACCCAAATAAATAATGCAACGCGGCGACACTACACTCGGTTAAGGGTAGGTGGGGGTGGAATAAATAAATGTACTGCAAGAAGCCTCATTTAGACGGATATTTACAAGCAACACGTTCCACGATTTGGTTGTAAAAACGCCCCCGGGCGTAATAATAATAATAATAGTAATAATTAGATTACTTCTATAGCGCCGTTTTCGTGGTAAAATCACCGCAAGGGCGCTTTACAAATAATTTATGTAACACATCACTCGGAGGTATAACTAATACCTTACAGCTCAAATTTATTACTAATGGTAAAAATTTATTACTAAAAAAGTAAAATTTATAACTATTGTCAACTAAGACTTATAGCTTGGGAACTACTGAGACTTATGATTAGTGACTTACTTCTATGACTTATAGCTATGTATAAACCTAACACGTACGAGTATATAAACCTAATACATATTTAAAACTAATACTTATTAATGACCAAGTGCATATTTTATACACAATACTACAAAATGACTTACAACTATGGCTTAAAACTATAGTATTAGAATTAAAATACCTACATATGATATTATAAATACCTGTTATGATTATTGGTCGTGCTGTCAGTGGTAAAGCATACAATTTAGTAGTGTAATAAATGTAATTGAATTAAAGAAGGTAATCTGGGCGGTATAAGATAAATAAGTAATACCCTTGGACTGAGTGCTCGAAAACACCACTACCGATGCGGTCGTTATTCTGGATACGATAATTTAAAAAGATGAGCTTTTGATTTTGCTTTGAATTCAATAGAACTGAGGATCTTTCGCAGATGTGAAGGGAGTTCGTTCCAGGCTGTCGGGCCTGCTAATGCATAAAGCTCGGAGTCCGAAATTGGTATTGGGATTGCATTTAGGTACTGATAGTCTTCCCACGGCCGTTGAAGAGCACTGAGTATTATACCAATATTTTATACACGACACTCTTATCTAGAAGATTCGAGCAGATAGAGAATTCAACTGTCAAACTTTTGTCAACAGAGATGGTCGAAATCCCAGTAGGTAGGTTACTCGACTAGCAGTCGGACGAGCAGATAGAGAATTCAACTGTCAAACTTTTGTCAACAGAGATGGTCGAAATCCCAGTAGGTAGGTTACTCGACTAGCAGTCGGACGGATCGACATACCCACAGTGGGTACCAAACAAGTAATACTTCTGACGGCCTCTATGGTCCAGGGGTAGGGCTCTCTACTACGAATCTGAAGGTCGCGGGTTCAAATTCCGGCGTGCGCAAGTAAAATTTTTATTTAACTAAATTGTGCTGTTTCACAATTAATTCATTTTAAAAATAATATATAATATATTTGCGCACGTTTCAGAGTGGAAGATACTCTCAGTATCGCCCTGGTGAAAGACCACCATTCAGAATTGAAACGTTGCTTGAAATGGCTTTTAACCGTGTTTGGTGACCAGATCTGAATATACTCCCCATCACCAAGTTACCGCTTCATATGAAAAAAAAGAATAATAATCTATTTGAAGTTGATAGACGAGTACCTTAGAAGATATTGTAAATTATGCCACTACATTTAAGCTTATTTTTTATTCTAGAAAAACGAATATTATATTTTCACTTACTGAATAAATTCATTACAATTTTATACATTTTCAGAATATTTAATTTTAGCTATAACAGTTTTCCTTTATGTATATACGATGTTATGTAACGAAAGGTTGACCCTGAGATGAGTTCTAGCTAGTCGTCTTGGCAAATAAGCCTGGTAAGCAATCACATCATTTCCCTCCATAAATTAACCAATCAGGCGATTCGAGCGCCCAATTAAACCAATCAGACCACCATTAACAAAGCAGCAGCGAGCGACGTGAGCGCCTTTCGCAAGCTCGGTGGCGTTGCTTGCGGCCCCTTGAAACTCATCACTTCCCGTCTGGAACCCGAAGAGATAACTGCGTCTCTGAAAAAGAGACAGCCATTTTTGTTATTAGTTATTTACGAGCAAGTGCAATGCAGGCGGGCTGAAACCCGCAGCTAGACTTGCCTATTGCTGTCAAAGCACCCAACATGCTGCCATACTAATTATAAAAAGCCCATTAAACTCAGTGTGACGATGTCCGGCCTTGGCGTCATTGCCAGCCACCCCCACCATTCGACCGTGTAAGCTGATTTCCCATCTCCCCTTAATGTGTTGATTAATCCCTTATTTCATCTGGATAACTCGGTTAGAGATTCCAATCAGAAAGAGAGAGATATTAAAATAGAATCCTACCTAGATTAAGACCTTCTTACTGTCTACTCGATTGTTCTGAACCCACCACGTTTGTTTGAGTTTACAATAAACATCGAGTATGAAAACACTTCCCTGTACTAATTTAACGTAGAAGTAGAAACGCCCTCAACCTAATTATAAGATTGCGATCGATCCGCGACCCTGTATGATAAGAAGTTGATGCCCCCTGCCGATCTGAGCTAGGCTAATGTCCGGAGCAGACTTCAACATCTAGGTGACCATCTCCAGGGTAAGTCCTGCAGATTGTAATTGTCTCCCATAACTTCCCCTGTAACCCAACCTCCCTCTTCCCCGTTTCCCCTCTCCCTGACTTTCCCAGTTTACACAACAACGAGTATATATATATATAGACATTTTTTTTTAAATTTCGTCTGGAAGGAGATTATATAAAATGTCCCCCTCGTATCTAATGGATTGCTTGCCATATTGTGTATGTATGGGGTATATTTTTTTTATTGAAATTATTTTCCTCAAGGCCTATGTCATCTTTGAGGATGCTGTTTGGAGGCTCTTTTAGAGGATAGGAAGAAGCGAACATGAGTCTTGAAGAGATCCATGTTGTAGGAGGGAGGAAACGCAGAGGCCGGCAGTTCATTCCACAGCCGGCTGTTGAACACAAGAACGAGTCGTAGAAACTACCCGTTCTCATGTGATAAATTTCAACCGTGGGTAAATGTTGGGCGCTCGTTTTGCGTGTAGCCCGACTGTGCATCTAGTTCCGCAGAGTATCTTCCATTAAAATACCGGTAGAACAAGGACAGTATTCCCACCTGACGTCTGTGCTTCAAAGATTGCAACCCATTTGTTAAGATAGGGGAATCTTTCAAATGGACCGCCCGTTTCTGCACAAAATTAAGGGTTTTTTCTGATATTTTGGGGATCTCGACCAGAGGTGACTGCCAAATTCTATAGTGGGGCGCTCTTGCGATTTGTATAGGGTCAGCAGTTGTGTACTATCAGCAGTATCTGCGGGCTCTGTACAATACGCCCAGCTTCTTAGAGGCTAACTTAACTCAATTAACAAAGTAAGAAAATTATTTATTCACTACTTCTCAGTATATTCAAATTATTAAAACAATATCACACATTTAAATAAATCATTTAAGTAAATATTGTCATTTAAATACGGGGAAAACATATTATAAATGTAAAAACCTCACAGAATACAGAACATTAATTATTTTATAACTAAATCGGTTTTACCGATAATAAATCATTGTTTTTAAAAACCCGTCGAAAATTAGAATTGGGTGAGAATAAATAAAAATATATAAATAAGTTATCAGAATGTGAATTAATCGCAGTTTGAAAATGGCCTCGAATGCCGAAACAGCTGTCACAATAATAAAAACTGAAAATACTTGCAGAACTTAGTAATAATATTTTCATAAGAAGCAATCACTTTGTGGTTTGACATTGTATTAAGTAAATGAAACACCTTGTTATAAACCACGAATACGTTTTATTTTCACCAACCGGTTTCGCTTAACTCAAACTTCAGTAGGGTAAATTTATTCAATTATTATATTTACCCTCATGAAGCTTGAGTTAAGCGAAACCGGTTGGTGAAAATAAAATATATTCGTGGTTTATAACAACGTGTTTCAATTACTTAATAACTTAATAATAATGTTATTAAATTTGATTAACAAAAATAAAATTAAAAAATTAAACAATGGGAACCGTTAGCTGCATACTCTGTTACTAATTTAAGTTCCCAGAGATTTAAGTAGTCGCCCTGGCGATAGTGTGGACACTTCGGTGAGATGCAATATAATATCGGAATGAAGAATATCGAATCGCGCTAAAATTAATGTACTCTCTGGAAGAGGCATTAACCGCCATGCAAGACTATTTTCTCTACAGCTCCCACAGACCTATAGGCTAAATTGCATAATGACGTTGTCACCATTGCGGTTAAGGGTAATTTTCTCGCACCGGTAAACTTAAAGGTAAGTTCATATTTAAAATAAATCGGGGGTCTATAAATTAATTTGTATCGATTGTTACTTTTTAATATGGTTAAACACTTAAAGAAATTTTAATACTAGAGTTAAGGAGCACCTGAGGTGTTTAAGTAATAATTATTACTCTGAATTTGCCAACCATTTTTTGGAAACAAATCAATCTTTTGAAATAAATAACAGTTTGAAAATTTTACATACGAATAATACAACTGGTTTAAAATGAGATAAATTTGAAAATTTAGAAATTATAAAAGTGTCCTATATTCATATTATCGATAACCAAATATTTATTTAAAAGTAGCTTTCCTGTTCCATTAATAAATATACAGAATGTTATAAATAAAAATATTAATATTAATAACTATTTGATTTTATTTAACTAACTAACTAACTAACCATCACGCCGTTTCCCAGCAGAGGTAGGCAAAAAGGACGGACCGCCAAACAACTCGATCTTGGCACACACTTCTTGCGTCATTCACATTTATACATCATCTCATACATTCTCTTATATTATTCCGAATTTTGATATGCCCCGACTCAAGCATTTGATTCACTTGATCGTGACATGTCTTCCTTGGGCATCCCCGACTTCTTCTTCAATTTACATTCGCGTCATATATTCTTCTTACACTCCTTTCTTCGTTCATTCGCTCTACGTGCCCAAACCATCTAAGCGTCCCTTTCTCAATCTTACTCATTACACTTACATCAGCATTGCATTCTTTACGAATCTTAATATTTTTCACACGATCATACATGGTTTTACCACACATTCGCCTCAGAGATCTCATTTCTACAACATTCAGTCTACTTTCATCGTTTCTCTGCCAATTCCATGCCTTACTGCCACATACAAAGATTTTTTTATAATAATAATAAAAATAACTTCTTATATAAATTTATTCATGAATATTTATTTTTTTTAATTTTCAACAATTTTAAATATTTTTAATAAATTACTTACCTATTTTCACCATGTTTATCATTTGTCAACTTGTAATTATTTTTAGTGTACTTTTTATCCTGATGAGGAAAGCTTTGCTTTCGAAATATATTTATAAATTAAAAAAGCGATGTAAATTAAGCTATTCGTATTAGTTTATTAAAGGTAAGTAAGTACCTAATATATTTCTAGGATCTGATAAATATAAAATATGATATCCTTGAACTCTACCAGTGACGTCCGCATTATAACACATGTACGATCAAATTTATCATAACTGAAATAAAATATAAAAATATGATAGCGTTAAACTCTCCCAGTGACGTCCGCATTATAACACATGTACGATCAAATTCATCATAACTGAAATAAAATATAAAAATATGATAGCGTTAAACTTTCCCAGTGACGTCCACATTATAACACATGTACGATCAAATTCATCATAACTGAAATAAAATATAAAAATATGATAGCGTTAAACTCTCCCAGTGACGTCCACATTATAACACATGTACGATCAAATTCATCATAACTGAAATAAAATATAAAAATATGATAGCTTTAAACTCTCCCAGTGACGTCCACATTATAACACATGTACGATCAAATTCATCATAACTGAAATAAAATATAAAAATATGATAGCGTTAAACTCTCCCAGTGACGTCCACATTATAACACATGTACGATCAAATTCATCATAACTGAAATAAAATATAAAAATATGATAGCGTTAAACTCTCCCAGTGCCGACCACATTATATCATATGTACGATCAAATTCATCATAACTGAAATAAAATATTAATTAATCTAAGTAAAATCTTGGAGCTTTTGTATGACATTATTTTTCCTGCAACATTTTAACATCTTCGTTTTGGTTGGTCACCGTAACACTATTGCGTTATTGCACTCGCGAAGTTAAGGTTAGATGCGTAAATACACATCGTTTGTAATTAAATAATTCTAAAGCTTAATTTCTTACAACATGCATATTGCAACCACATTTACTGAAGGTATTTAAAAAGACATTGCAACCACATTTACTGAAGGTATTTAAAAAGACATTGCAACCACATTTATTGAAGATATTTAAAAATACATTGCAACCACATTTATTAAAGATATTTAAAAAGACATTGCAACCACATTTATTGAAGATATTTAAAAAGACATTGCAACTACATTTATTAAAGATATTTAAAAAGACATTGCAACCACATTTATTGAAGATATTTAAAAAGACATTGCAACCACATTTATTAAAGATATTTAAAAAGACATTGCAACCACATTTATTGGAGATATTTAAAAAGACATTGCAACCACATTTATTGAAGATATTTAAAAAGACATTGCAACCACACTTATTGAAGATATTTAAAAAGACATTGCAACCACATTTATTAAAGATATTTAAAAAGACATTGCAACCACATTTATTGAAGATATTTAAAAAGACATTGCAACCACATTTATTGAAGATATTTAAAAAGCCTTTAAACCACATTTATTGGAGATATTTAAAAAGACATTGCAACCACATTTATTGGAGATATTTAAAAAGACATTGCAACCACATTTATTGAAGATATTTAAAAAGACATTGCCACCACATTTATTGGAGATATTTAAAAAGACATTGCAACCACATTTATTGAAGATATTTAAAAAGACATTGCAACCACATCTATTGAAGATATGTAAAAAGACATTGCAACCACATTCATTAAAGATATTTAAAAAGATATAGGAATTTATTAATTTATTTGTATTTATGAAGATATTTTACACCCCGATTATGTATGATATAATATTGTGTTTGCTGCTTTCGTGTAAATATTTTGTTTGTGTTTCTAATATATCTATTGAAAAAATACGATGGTATCCTTGATTGTACGAGTATATTTCAAAGTACCTCATCGACAAACTCGGCAAAATATGTTATTCTGTAACAATAATTCTGGGACAAACTACCAAATGCATGCACCTATTTCTCGTCTACATATACTTGGAAATAAATTCACCTCTGCTATAGATATATTTAACATAAGTTTACCCATGTTTAAAAGATACCTGAACGATATTTTTATGTTGCAACAATTATAAGAGCATCGCATAAGAGCTATTGTGTATTTATTTTTTTTTTATATATATTATCTTTGTACTCATCTACAATCCAAGAAATTGTTCCTCTTTTTTCTTTCTATCTATCATATACTATATTATGTATTATGCAATTTAATATATTTTTACATGATCCGAAATATAAAAACACAATGATTTTTTTTCACAATGTCATGCACTCACATTATAAGAGTATTATATTATGCACTTGTGTATTATGTATCATGTAGATCAGGCTATTACTATTTTTATTAAAAAAAGTAGTATCTACAAATTAAAAACCTTTCCCTTTGTAACTTCTCTGTGGCATGCACTTATACATTATTATACCTTCATATATATTATAAATATGTTACACTTATATACCAACTATGCATCATTTTTTTTTTTTTAATTTCTGTACACATAATCATTTTAATGTTAAAATATGTAAAAGCCCTTTGGGGCGTTAATGAATGAATAAAATAAATAAATAAATAAATACTTGTAATATCTCTTTGGTAGCTGCGGGTATCTTTAGCATTATTAAAGTGCTGATATTATATTAAGTCTATCATCACTGTAACAAAACTGTACTA
Source organism: Halesus radiatus (assembly GCA_022606495.2). NCBI lineage: Eukaryota > Metazoa > Arthropoda > Insecta > Trichoptera > Limnephilidae > Halesus > Halesus radiatus. Next base: position 45,335 of record JAHDVE020001492.1, read on the forward strand.
CTATTTTTTTTCTCTCAATTTGTTTAATACTAATTTACACGTTGGTTTTGAGATTGTATTTCTTCTCGTTACGGTTTTTCTTGTGCGCGAATGTGAAGGTACATTTTCTGGCAACTAGCAATAAACTGCGCCAGGTCCAGAGGATCTAATCTAACAATAGACTAACAACTGCTATCCAGCAAATTAGCTGTAATTACAATCCAAGTACTTGGTACGTGACATGCAATCGGTGTTAATTAAACACGGCTACGGGGTTACACGCAATGCCGCCTGCAGCATTTATTAGAATATAAATAGATCTCGATCATTTTCAGTATTATCAAATGCAAATAATTGTTCCTTTAAAAATACAAGCACGTTATGGGTGCGCTGGTTCATAAATTATCGTTACCGCAACTTAAATAATTATAATTACCCCGCCCAAATATGCAGGGGTGAACTAGGAAGGGTAAGATGGGATCCAAATGATCCTTATTTCTCCACAAGCCACTTCTTTGGCTGTCGATGCACTTGAGCATATAAATAATGAATAATAATTCAACATAAAAAACACAGACGATATTCATCTGTGAGGCAAATACCACAAATACCACGGCGGTGGCGAACACAATGCAAATATTGCAGGTGTGAATTAATGCGTACTGGACGAAATCACAGCGAACAGCGATGCGGGTAAAGTTGAAAATGGACTAGGTATGAATTACAATTAGGTAGGTTTGTAGGGATGCATACTATTGTGCGAATCAACTACAATCCGAGTTGAACCGTAACCGACGCAACCATAGTATATCATTTTTATATTGTTTTTTCTCTTTAAAATGTTTAACGGCCAACAAAATTCTGAATTCTTGAGAAAAATTAATAAACAACAACACAGACATAACAACTCTACAAGAAGAAGAAATGTAATAAGACTTGACTTTCGAAAAAAACAAAATCGCAAAACTCATTACTAAATAGAGCCATGAAGATCTTCCACGAAATACCCAACAATATAAAAGAAGAGGAAAATGTTTTGAAATTTGAGAACGAAGAGTGACGAAATACGTAAAGTGTCATTTTTAGTGTCGTAATTTTTAAAGTTTGATTTGTAATTCTAAATTGTATGTAGATATTGTGTTCTATTTCAAGTTAAATAAATAAAAGTGGAAACGAAGTCTACAAAACGAATTTAAATTTTAGGTACGCCTAGATATAAAACACTAACCAATTTATAAAACATTTATGAAAGAGTCAAACTAAATACTCTAATGTAATATTTGGTTTTTGTAAACAAGCCGAACCTTTTTACTTAAATTGGTGGCACGTCTAGGTCGCTCCTCACCCCCTTATTTTGGTTTCTTCCCCTTGCATATTAAGGCATCTCTATGTATTATTTACTCTGTGTTATAAAATGACAAAAATGTCGCTTCCATCCTTCCATAGGCAATGACACAAACGAGAATAGTTTTGCTTCAACAAAATTAGATTAAATGTTATAACTTATAATAGTTTGAAAAAACTGTTTTATGCTACGACCACACAATCGGCCAACGTCCCAACTCGAACTCGGTTCGGAGTTGGGGCGTTGGCCCATCGTGTAGTGACTATAAATCGGGCAACTACACGATCGGCCAACGTTCCAAACACGAACTCCCAACTAGTGATGCCATTTTAGCTAAAATCTATCGATATACCGATATACATAGAGAGTCTACCGAAGTTTATAATATTATTGGCACAATTCGTTTCTCATTAGGTACTCATAATACCGGAAATAAATAATAGGTTTCTATGAAATAATAATTATCAAATCACCCATCCTTTGTTCCTTGAACTTCACAATTAAAAAAAATCTTGTCACATTTTTGACTTTCAAAATGTTAGAAAAATTTGACGAATTTCAATTTGTTTGTCCCCACCGCATGTCGATAGCTATTGCGCCTCTTTCAGTTCCCTATTTTATTTCTACACACAGCCTAGTCGCAGTGCAGCGCAAAAAATATAATAACTATCCCCGATTATAATTCGGATTACAGTCATTTCGCTATTGAGGTGATTTTTCATAAAAAAATGGCGTTATGCAAATTATCTATTGTTATTATTTGCATCATAAGCATAATGCATGTTTGGGCATTTATTGTTGTATATTTTAGTCTTTTTTCGTAAATGCATACATAGTTCAGTCATGTTCTCGCAGCACGTTCGTCGGGATCTCCTGCCGAATTCATACTGAACGGCCAGTGTGTGGAGGCCGGTTTGTTCGAGTTCGGCCAACTAGTTTGAAGGTTGGGTCAACTAGTTCGCCACCGGGGCGATCTCGGGCGAACTCGTTGAACTCGAGCCAACGTTAGCCCAACGCGTACGTACTACCCCTCTACACAATCGCCCAAAGGTTCGAGTTGGGAGGTTGCACGATCGTGTAGTCGTGGCATTAAACGCGTTAAAGGTGTTTGCAGACCTTTCAACTGTTAACTCGAGTAGACTCGGGCAGAGGCGGTCGGGGGCGGTAAGAAGCGGGCTGACAGGTAGACTCCAGAGTAATGAGCAATCAGTCGGGATAACTGCTCCAACCTACCCAAGAGGGGTTACAACACGTCAACATTAGCGTTCGTTTCAATTAACCAAGTAATTAACCCAAACGATTTATGAAAATTGCACGGTAAAAACTAATGTATCAACTGACTTGTATGTGCGAGTACATCACTGCTGTATTCAGTAAAATGTACTATTTTGTAGCAAGAACTGGGAAACCACTCGCACCCATTCTCCGCTTACATAATAAGCTTAAAATAATGACGTTTCAATCTCAAACCATCAAGTGTAAAAATCCAGTAAAATCTTTCCAAAACTATTATTTTTTTATAATCTGGTTGTGACCTAATATTATACTATATATTTTATTTAAATTTAATGTAAATCAACTTATTAATGTTATTATGAATTTCTGTAAGTATTTTGTAAACAAAGACTTTGAATACGGCCTTGGAGGCTGAAACAGCTGTCACAATAATAAAAACTAAAAATACTTCCAGAACTTTATAATAACATTATTAAATTTGATTTACATTATGTTTTGAGTTCTACGAATTAAACACAAAAACAATTAATATATTACAATAAATTCCTCAAAAAGCGCAACCGCAATTTTCACTCGTAGAATGCTGAAACGGCCACGAAATATCAAAATATTTGGGGAGAGCGTACCTTGGACCAAGCAATAGAGTACTTTGGACTCGTTTTAGGCCCAATTTTATTCGTTTTTGAAAAAGATGTGAGAAAAAGAAAACCTACAACACATTTAAGTAATTAACCCTTTCACAATAAGGAAAAAGGTACTTAGCACTCGTTTTATACTCAAAACTCACTTGGAAAAAGCATATTCAAGAACAAGTTAAATCCACAAATCGCGCCATAAGTTCTCTCTACCCCATGCTTGGTAAGAATAGTAAATTATCCACAGACAATAAAATACTCCTATACAAAACCAATATCAGAGCCATTTTTTTATACGCTGCACCTATTTGGGGAAACGCAGCAAAAATATACATAAAACACTTACAAACCCTGCAAAACAAGGTCATTCGACTAATATTGAATGCTCCTTCGTAGATCAGGGTTAACACTACACAAAGACGCAAACATTCCTCTGATAAAGGAACTAACTAAATCACTTTCTGAACCATTCTATGCCGGATTACCCGGCCACGAAAATCCAACGATAAATTCGCTTTCAAGCTACGATGCAAATTCTATATTTAAATATCAAAGACCAAAATCGTAAGCATCTCCCGCAACATCTCTGCACTTAGTTTTTAGCAAAATTTTCCCATTACCACAATTATAATAAAACATCTAAAACGTGAAGCTTAAAAATATCGTTTAATTACATTAGAACGAGATTATTTTTATAATATTGGTACTCTGAATTTAAATTAGACAAAAAAAGATGATTCCGATGTTTTAATTAATCTAGTTTTTTTCTAATATTGTAGCCTGTTTACTGTACGAGAATCTGTCTTATTTAAGGGAAACAGATATAATTATTTTTTTTATTAAATTTAATAATTTTTACAAAATATAAGACGTAAAGTCCCGATAAACTACTTTTTAGTAGTTTGACTAACGGGAGCTTGTCATTCAAAACCTCAAAGTAGATATACATTTAAGTTACTAACATATATCTTTATAAAATAAAAAAGATATGTAACTAACTTAAATCATAAATATTTCATAACAATCTTATTCAAAAAGAAAAAGAATTTTTAAAACATAAATAGCAAACAAAAAATCCCACATAAAATAATATTTTCTAATTATCAAATGCAAGAATACAAGTTTCTCGAAGAAAGCAATCAGTTTGTGGCTTGGCATTATAATTCAAACGAAATTTTTTTTTCTGTTTTAAACCTCTTTATTTTATTTATATTTATACATTATCGACCGGTTTCGGTTGAACTCAACCTTCATCAGGAACGTACGCATATGCACTAAATTAACATACAGAGATTTATCATAATGAAGACAGTGAAAGTGGGGAAAAGAGACAGTATACCAGAGTAGAACAGGACAGAGCATCAGAGGGTTGGCGGTAGAGGGGTGGGTGGGAGGGGGGTGTACTCTGATAAACTGTCTCTTTCCCCCACATTCACTGTCTTCATTATGATAAATCTCTGTATGTTAATTTAGTTTATGTGTACCTTCCTGATGAAGGTTGAGTTTAACCGAAACCGGTCGATAATGCATAAATAAAATAAAGGGATATTCAATTTATTTTTTATAACTTATTGAAGTTCGTAAACCTCATTGTAATATTTATTCATTGAAGAAGATAATATTAACACATCCCAAAATGAACCAGGAAACCGGAAAAACAACAGAAATTAAGGATATAAGGATAGCGGCCAATAATATGGGATTTATAAAAATGGAGGATAATATAAACAAGTCTTGAACTTGAAGTATGATATCGGTGTAAATGGCGTAAGTTGAACTGGTCTCATTAGCTAAGTTGGTTAAGCGGTTACCCCGGATAGGTAGAGGTCCTGGGTTCGAGTCCCAGATGCGACTGAAATCTTTTTAATTTCTGTTGTTTTTCGGTTTCGTGGTTCATTTGGGATGTGTTAATATTATCTTCTTCAATGATTAAAATAAAGGGGTTTAAAACAACAACAAAAAATCTTTCCTTTAAACAAATAGTTTCTTTCAGCTGTTGTTTTATTTTAATACATTTTTTTTTAAATTTCAGCAGGTATTAATTAATACCAATACTATTTCAACAAAATAAGTATTTTTTTATATTATAAAATCTGTATTTGTAAGACAAAAATGTTTATATACATACATTATATAGATATATTTTATTGCTAAAAATTTCCTTTTATTTTTATTTTTATTTATTTTTAAATTAGTGTATAGACACCAGAACATCAAGTTCATGGTAATACTGTTGAAATTATTGAATCTGTAACAATAAATATTAGTACTCCCTCCCTAAACACGAGAATTTCTCAATTAGGGAGTTATTAAATTTAAAAAAAAGGAAACTAAAAGGATTATTTAAATAAATAAAAAACATTTTTAGTAGTTAAATACAGAGTATCATTAACATGTAAACAATGTTCTTAATTATGTTCAATAAATATCTGAAAAAAAAATTGTAACCATTTTTTAAACCACTGTTTACTTTTTATTTACCTCATATTCTCTCCACATTATGAAATCGTCAACAAACTTATTATGTCAATAAAACAATTATACTCTAAAACAATACTACTTTATATTCTAAATACAAAAACAAGAAATAACAACTAACACACATATTAGAAACACTAGATCTCAGAGTCAAAAACACATACAGCATGGAACCACAAACACAACATTTGGACAAAAAAACTTCTTATGCCATGATACTAAACTCTACGACAAAATCCCACTATCTTTCAAATCACAACAACCATAATACATTTAAAAAACAAATAAAACGATGGATACGTTACACAGAGAGATCAGAAATAGAAAATATATTAACACCAAATACAGACTAACACCCAAACCATTCAACTGCACTTAAAACACCTCACCTTACAATTATTTATTTTTCATAAAGCGCATCAATTTAATATAGTGTAATTTAATATATTGTAAATGAAATCCTCAGCGCGGGAAATCCCAGTGAGGATATCATTATTTGTTATTTTGTTATAAAAAAAGAAGATAATAAAACATTGCTGTTATTGTTATTATTATTAGTTCTTGAATTACCACATAACTAGGACGCTGGTCACCGGTCACTCACGTGAACAGGTTATATTGAATTATGTATTGACAATGTTATTGCTGAATTTGTTGGTGAGACATTTTAAATATTTTGTTGTATTTTGTGAATAAGATGTATGCAGTCGATGTACCTTCCATAATACGTTTTACACCTATGCCGCTATCATAATTAAAATTTTATCATAAAATATGTAAAATCTCCTAAAGGGCGTATGCAATATAATAAATAAATAATATATATATTTTTTAAATTAATGTAAATCAAATTTAATATTGTTGTTACTAAGTTCTGCAAGTATTTTTAGTTTTTATTTTTGTGACAGCCGTTTCGGTGTTCAAGGCCATTTTCAAACTGCGATTAATCCACATTGTGACGACTTATTTACTCGTATATGATTTTATTTACTCCCACCCAATTCTAATTTGGACATTTTTTTTTAAATAATGATTTATTAGGAAATAATTAAAATTCTCTATTCTGTGAGGTTTTACATATATAATGTGTTTTCCCCGTATTTAAATAACAATGTCTTCTTAATTGATTTATTTAAATGTGTTGTATTGTTTTGATAATTTGAACATACTGAGAAGTGGTGAATAAATGATTTTCCTTACTTTATTAATTAATGTTATATTAGGATCATACATTAATTTCTAAGTGTTCAAGTGAATTTAATCTAAAACCCTTTCTTTCTTTTTTATATGAATACCGCACAAGAGTCCCAGCTGCTCCCAACCGTCTGGAGCCAGTGAGACTATGGCATTCCCAATTGGGGAATGTTGTGAGGCTGAAGATATTGGGAAGGAGAAGGGGAAGAGGGAGGAGAGGGGAAATACCTAGCTATTCAGATCTCATCACCAAACACGGCTAAAAGCCATTTCAAGCAACGTTTCAATTCTGAATGGTGGTCTTTCACCAGGGCGATACTGAGAGTATCTTCCACTCTGGAACGTGTGCAAATATACTATATATTATTTTTAAATAATTAATTGTGAAACAACACAAATTAATTAAATAAAATTTACTTGCGCACGCCGGGATTTGAACCCGCGACCTTTGGATTCGTAGTCGAGAGCCTTAACCCTCGACCATGGAGGCCGTTCTATATATAAGGGTCATTATTAAATATAATTTATATTGATTTTTTTAAACTAAATGGATTTCTACGAATTAAATGCAAAAGCAATTAATAAATAATAAATATTACATCACAAGCTGAGAAAAAATATTGAACCTAAAAAAACAACGCAATCCTTACAAAATTTCCACAGAATTCAACAATTCACTTGTTTAATTTAGTAATCAACATCTTCATCATCAGCCGCATTGAAACCAGTGTTGGATAAAGGCAGCCCCTTTGATTCAGCACTCCTTCCTGTCAATGGCAGTCTCGCACTGACACTGGCTGGCAGGTTCTCTGTCATGCCGTCGGCCAGCAGGAGTGGGTCTCGCGACTTCCCAGCTTTCTGTATTCATCAACTTTCAAATTCAAAAATGTTCTAATTTGCCTCCAAAATTATGCTTTTTTTTCATAGAATTTAAAACAAAAATAAATAAAATACTTTTCATCCGTGCTAGATATTTACTAAACCTTTAATTTAAAAAAAATATATCATTCGGTTTGGATGAGTATTTTGGCCTCAAATCTAAAATTAAGTTTTTCATGAAACAGGCCGCGCAGCCGTTCCTCTTATAAAAATATTTGATTATTAATTATACTTATTTAACTATTACCGCTTTTTCTAATTCCTGAAATTTCAAATTTGTCTAATTGTAAACCGGTTGTATTTGTATGCAAAATCTTTAAACCTTTATACCTTTATTTATATCAAAATAATAATTGGCAAATTCAGAATAATTATTATTACTTAAACACTTCAGGTGTTCCTTAACTCTAATATTAAAATTAGTTGAAGTCTTTCTTACGTAAAAACAGTAGCAATCGTTTCAAATGAATTAATATAATATTTAATTTCATTAAATTTAATTATGACAAGAAAAACATTAGACACTCATCTCCCTAGGACAGGCCTGTGTTGAGATGAGCGGCTTTACAATTTAATAATGATCAGTAAATACTAATAATTAAATAATAATACATGAATAAAGAGTGGTAAATATTAATAAGTAAATGATAGTAAATATTAATAAGTTAACAATAGTAAATATTAATAAGTAAATATTAGTACTAGATATACAATAAAAATTAAAATTTAGATTATAATTGTTAAATAATAATAATAGGTAAATAATAATAAGAAGTAAATATGAATAAGCATATAATAATACACATTAAATATTATGTAAATATTAATAGGTATATAATAATAAGTACATAGTAATGATAAAAATAGATAAATAATATTTAAATAAAAATAAAAATAGGTAAATAATAATAAGTAGATAAAAAATAAAATTATGTAAATAGTAATAAGTAGTAATCAGAAAGTAATAAGAAGTAAATAGTAGTAAGTAAGTAATAATAAGTAGATAATAATGATAATATCGAGCGTATATAATGTTTCAACATTGATTACAACATAAGGGATAACATGAAAGCGCCCTTGAGGTGATTTTCTCACGAAAACGGCGCTATAGAAATAATCCATTTATTATTATTATTATTATGGATAAAGCGAAATCACCACTCTCAGCTAACATAGATCACTTTTTTAAATAAGTTTAGCGTATTTATAGTTTTAATGTTTTTGATCTGTTTTTGAATCTTAATTTGTCTCTCCGGAATTCCGCACTAAATCAACAAGTCTTTAAGCCTAAGGAAACAGATAAGGAATCTTCCTTAAAAAGAACCAGAATATCGCTCCTGATACTAAGTTTGGTGAGCGTGCTTTCGGCGTGTCAGGCCCCAAAGCATCAAATAAACTGCTATACGATTTAAGACCGATTAAAGACTCAGAACTTATCTCTTTGGAAAGTCATATCCATAAATGGTACAAAGTTGAAAATGTTCATAGTCCGCGACATTGTAAGTAAGTAATTATAAATATTTGTAAATGTACTTAATTATCATCGAAAATTTCATTTAAGTCGGTGTAGAATTATTTATTTTTAGCTTTTTCCGGTCATTTTAAAAATCTGTTCTCCACTCCTAGATCCTAAAAACAACGAAAAAAATATTAATATTTCAATTAAATACCAACTCTTATTTTGCAAATAACCTTCTAATAAACATAATATCAATGACAAATAGGATTTAAATAATAACAGAAATGCAATATGCGTTGTTTTCTAATACTGTGTCCTGTGTGTGCAAAATCAAATCTTCTCAAACGAAAACTTTATAATTTTGCGTGTTAATCTGCAGTAACCTTCCAAGTAAGTATGTTTCTGTATTTATTTGTATATTAGTGGTGGGCGAAGCGGCTCAGTTTAGTGATCCGGATCACTAAATCAGCTCTCTGTAAAGACAATCCACATGAAAATTGGATGAAAAAAGTATCGTGTAAGAGCGTCTTAAGGACGTCTTTAGGAGGGGTAAGGGAGCGAGGGAGAGGGCATGGTGCGGGAGGATGCGAACCGTCGTTCAAACGAGCCGGATCACCGAACCGGTACACTACAAATAGCTGATTTAGTGATCCGGCTCACTAAACCTAGCCGCTTCGCCCACCACTATTGTATATAATAAACCCTATATCATCCAATTATTATTATTATACAGTAGACTATGGGAAGTTCTTGTACATGTTACAATATGCTCAATATTCTACTATCGGTAACGTGTTAACAGTGAAGTAACCCGAGGTCTGCGAACTATCGTTAGTGTTAAATAATCACGGTGATTGAAATAATAAAAAAATGCATATTTATGTTTTCAAATAAATCGTGAGAAAATTTAACTATTGCAGCTTCAAAATAATTATAATAATTACACGGACGCGTAGGAATGCGCCTAGCGGGAGCGTAAGTGCTGAAATCTCATTGGTAATTGGTACGTCAGCATTATATTGATATTATTTATAGCTTGGCATTTAATTATAGGTATTCATTATTTTGGAACTAAGAAATGTCATTACTATGGCAACACAAAGCTACTAACTTCACATTTGAAATGTGTTCTCCACATTGAAATGTCTTCACGTATTCGCGTTTGACAGTTTGTTTCGAAGAAACAACGCAAAAAACATGAAAATTCAATATTTTCACGTTTTTCTTTCTAAATGTTTGATCTGTGAATTTGATTTTGTTTTTTTTTTTTTAATTTATCTGATACATGATTATGTCGATACATAAAATTGAGAAATTTTAAATATTCGCCTTGCCGCTTAATTATCTTCCTTGCTAAGCGGGAAACAATGAAAAAAGTTTAGACATAAACGTGGGGATGAGGGTAGGGGTAGGGGTAGGGGTAAGGGTAGGGGTAGGAGTAGGGGTAGGAGTAGGGGTAGGTGTAGGGGTAGGGGTAGGGGTAGGGGTAGGGTTAGGGGAAGTGGTAGGTGTAGGGGTGGGGGTAGGGGTAGGGGTAGGGGTAGGGGCAGGGGTAGAGGCAGGAGTAGGGGTAGGGGTAGGGGTAGGGGAAGGAGTAGGGGTAGGGATAGGGATAGGGGTATTCGCAATCTCAAAACTTTATTCCAAACCATTCATAACCCCGAGCAATGCCGGGTACACGAAAGGTAGTTTTATAAAACCGGTGTATTATACTTGTCCGTCAGTCGATCACCAGCCTCTCTGATTTGGTTGAGGAAGCCATGAAAAATGAATACAATCTTCTTACTTCCTAAATTGGATTAAATATCCCAATTCCCAATTATATTTCCATAGACCCTGATACTTCAGCCTTAATGAAATAAGGGTAGATTCGATTGAATTGTGAGTTGACGTACCACAATGGAAGTCGTTTTTTTAAGACCTAAGAAATTACAAAAACTTGCTCTCCTCAGTTTGAAGTGTATTCGCGAATCAATAACATTAAATTCATTTGCAAATGAATGATGAAACTCTGTTAGTGCATGCATTTAAAATAAAATAAAATTATATTTATTAACCAGCAATATAATATAGTGAATGATGAATACTTGGAGCAGGTCGATAAGTTTGTGCGTTTGGGATGTATGTTTACGAAAGATGAAAAGACTGATAGGGATATTGAAAGAAGGGTAAATGCAGGAAACTCCATTAACGGCGCGAACAAAAAGTTGTCCAAAGAAGCGAAGATAGCAGTTCACAATGGAGTGCTGATACCAACCCTGATGTATGGCAGTGAGGCATGGAACTGGCAGAGGAAGGATGAAAGTAGACTGAATACTGTAGAAATGAGTTCTCTGAAGCGAATGTGTGTTAAAACCATGTATTATCGTGTGAAAAATATTGAGATTCGTAAATAATGCAAGGCTGATATAAGCGAAATGAGTAAGATTAAGAAAGGGACGCTTAGGTGGTATGAATATATAGCGCGAATGAACGAAAAAAGGAGTGTAAGGCGAATATATGGCGCGAATGTGAATCGAAGAAGAAGCCGGGGACGTCCGAGGAAGACATGGCACCATCAAATGAATCAAATACTTCAGTCGGGCCATGTGAGAGGTTGGAATAAAAGAAAAGAATGCATGAGGAGTTGTATAAAAGTGAATGAAGCAAGAAGTGTATGTCAAGATCGAGTTGTTTGGCGATCCATCCTCTCTGCCTACCCCTGCTGGAAAACGGCATGATGGTTAGTTAGTTAGTTTAGTAGTTAGAATAATTTTTGATGAAAATTGACAAGTGCTCAATAAAAAACGATCGGGAAATGGAATTAAGACATTCTTAGCTACATATTCGGCTATATTTTAATACATATTAGTCTTTTTTTTACGTAAATATCGCACAAGAGTCCCAACTGCTCCCGACCGTCTGGAGCAAGTGAGACAATGGCATCCAATTGGAATATTATATGTGGCTGATGGTAGTAGGGTGGGGAAGGAGATGAGGAGTAGGAAGGTGGGGAAGTATCTGGCTATTCACATCTGAACACAAAACACGGCTAAAGCCATTTCGAGCGACGTTTAGATGCTTAATGGTGGTCTTTCACCTGGGCGACTCCACTTGGACGTGCCGCAAATAAGATATCGGAGTATATTATTGTAAATGAATTCATTGTGAAACTATGTAAAATTTACAAATACTCGTAAATATATTTTTGTTAATCATTGGAGATAATATTACACACCTTAAATGAAGTATGAAACAGAAAAGACACAGTTTTGTTAAATGTGTTTAGTTTACATTGCAAAGGAGTTTATAAGCTTTAATAAGTTATTCGAATTAAAATTGAACATACTCGTATATTTTATACATATTTGTATCCCTCTATCTCCAACATCGACCGCTGACCCCAGCACCGACCCCCTCCGTCTCCCCCCAAATTCTACCTTATACCCCCCATTACCTTAGTGAGCGGCCTTAAATGTAAGATCGCCAGCATCATGTACCGCTAGCACATAAAACAGACTTTACAATACTTTGAAATAAATTAAATAAAAAGCCCTACAGTAGCAATAGGCAGCCCCCTCACTGGGTAGAAAAAATTATCTCCACATGTATGTACCTCTAACCACAGTTGACATGGGAAGAGAGAGAAATGTTCCCTGGTACTGTGCACAAAAACTTTACAATACGATATATACATATATTTTACTTGTGCACGCCGGGATTTGAATCCTCCACCTCCGGATTCGCAGTCTACAGTTTTACTCCTCGACCACGGAGGCCATCAAAGAATCGTACACGTAGAAAAAATGTATTGCGTATTTATTCGAAATTCTCAGCAAAGTATCCGAAATTACTGTTAAAAACGTAACTGCGTGTCTTATGAATGATTTAACAGGAAGCGGCTACCTAATAAATATTAGGACGAGTTAGTATTAAATTCACAGGACATTTAACAGGATTTCCAAATATTTTCGCATTGCAATTGCGAATTTCTTGACAGTCTTCCCGATAATTCCATAGTAAATACTAATATTTTATTCGCTCTTATACGAATGCTCCATAAAGATGATTCCTCATATGTTATCAGTAATTACCAATCATTCAGTCGTTTTTATACGAATACTATCTAAGGTCTTCCTGATATTCAATAAGTAAAATACTGAGAATTGATTCGTTCTTATACGAATACGTTATTAGGTCTTCCTGATATTCAATAAGTAAAATACTGAGAATTGATTCGTTCTTATACGAATACGTTATTAGGTCTTCCTGATATTTTGTTAGGTTCTTGTATAAATCCTTTTTGCGATCTGTCATGTTAATTACCGTTTACTTTCTGGTAGAATATTAAAACTTCTTACTAGTATTTTTAAGGATTACACTGATCATTTCGGTCCTAACAGATTTCAATGTAATGCATTTTTATAAATTCACGTCATTGAAATCTGTTAGGACTGGAATGATTTATTGTCAGTGTAATCATTAAAAATATAAGTATGAAGTCCTATAATATTATCAGTAAGTAGGGGCAATTAACACGACTGTCCACATATAAATATATATTCTTATATAATATAAATCTGTACACTTTTGAGTAGAATATGAATATATAAAATTTGATTTTCATCAGTTCTATAAAGGTGTGCATTCTTTTATTACAGAAAGTTAATATATTTATGAAATCATCAGTTTGATATATCACTTAATTCTACTTAAAAGAAAATTGATTTTGGATAAAAAATGAAATGCAAAAACAAATGTGATTTATTTTATTTATTTATTGATTTTCTTTTCATTGCCTGCAGATACATGTAAACACATTTATTTAGTTATTTATTTAATATAGATTAAAAAAAACGTAAGCCACTCATCTCACTAGGACAGTCCTGTAATGAAATGGGGAACTTACTTTAACTTACTTTACAATTTAGTAAAACAATATAACACAAATTATTACAAAAAAAAAAAACCATATTACCAACGTTATTTAAACTACAAATTAAGGTGGTTCGGTAACGTATGAAGAATGCTGGAAGGTCGAATTCTGCGGAAAAGTGCTATTCCAGAGGGAAGAGGTTTAGTGGGCCGCCCCAGACACAGCTGAAAAAGCAACTCCAGATGTTGGGCGAGGAGAGGCTGGACCCGATGTATGGATGGATGCCATTGACATAGCACAGGATAGGGGCGCCTGGGCGCTCTGTTGATGCGATGGGTCCCCGACCCGAGGGCAAGAGGGAGAAGGTGATAAACGTTACAAATTCTACAGTAAGTTGGGCAGCACATTTATAGTTGACAAAAATATTCACTGTAAACTAAATTTGATGGTAAAACGGTTCAAATAAATTGTCACGACAGACAACAAAAGATAGATATATAAAACTCATCTTTTCAGACAATCATATCCATAAATGGAAGAAATGCACATGTAAATTGCTTAGCTAGGTTAGCCGGTTAGTGCTTACCTAATGTCACTTATAGAAAAGGTAAAAATAAAATTCACGCATCGGTGCGCAAATCTGTCTACAGTACGCAAAACTGTAAATAACTAAAAGTGTAAAAAATAAATAAAAAATGTTAATATATATTAAAAACTTCTTACGCTTTTTAAGGTCATTTTATAAATATTCCCCAGTCCTAAAAATTATAAATATTACAAATAAATCCCAACTCTTCTTGTGCCACCAATCTTCTAATAAATGTAACATCAATAGAAAAGCAATTGTAAAAATATCATCTCTATGCTTAAATTTTCTAATAAAACTGTTCATATGTTTTTCTGTATCTGTTTGTACGTAATTAGATAAAGTATAGGAAGTAATATTTGTACAGCGCCCTTGAGGTGATATTTCACAAAAATGGCGCTATACAAATCATCCAATTATTATTATTATTATTAATGTGACGTAAAAACTCTAAATTCGTGCAGCAGTCACCTTCAGCTTTTTTGTTAGGGTCAAAAAAATCCGGTTACGTGCGGGTACGGTTTTAGATTTGTATATTTTTTAAATTTGTTAAATTGCCTTTCTGTGCGGAACAGCGGGGCGCCGACACCTCGCGGACCCCCGGGAAGGCTTTAAAATCTTTGCCGCAATCTTTGATCATCCCAACCAAGTGTAGGCAGGTACCTGACTGCTAATCCAAAGGCGTTATTCAAAACACCTGCTTTCGAATAAAAAATGTTGTCTTTATTTGAAATGTGATTTTTTTAATATTGGACGAGATGAATTTATTTATAATTGGAGTCGTTTTATTGATAAATAATATATGTGTTTTATACACACGATATTGAGTGCGGTCCCTATTTTACATTAGCTCCTCACAGAAGGTTCCATGTCATGTTTGGTGATGCTGTGCGGAGGCTTTTAGGGAAGGGAAGGAGAGGAAAAATGTACAAAAGTTTGGTTAGGAATCTGAGGGTCAGTGTATCCAGGAGTAAGGGACGTATTAATCCATCACTCACACGTCTGTACGAGGCGATGTGTTGAGAGAATCCGGCCGGAGAGGTAATGGCCTTCAAGGGGTCTCCCTCAATCGGCATTTCCCAATTCGGCCGACCACGCAGTTTGTGAGCAGACACATTCGCCGTCAAAACCCGGACAAACCTAACCCGTGAATCCGGGCACCCCTTCTAAGTCACCAAACTGACCTATGGCAGAGATGTTGATTATCCAATGAATGGTGCCTATACGGCCTCTCAAATTAAAGATATATAATTTCATGGGATCCTGCAAAATCTAAGCCAGCAGGTAAAGCTTTAAAATAACACAAAAACTTTATAATAAAGTCTGTAAACTTAACTAGTATACCAGCCCTTGAGTTCGCGACACCAACAATGGAGTGTCGCACGGTGTCTAATATTTAGTGTTTAAGTGGCTTCCAGGCGAGCGGTTTGCCCAGTGGTTTCGCCTTAAATGGGCGAAACGAACCGTATGGCGGCAAATTCCTGGCCCAAAAGAGGCGTGGCCATAGGCAAGGAGAACAGAATTACTAGACCTAGTATTTCCGGTCAAAACCAAGCGTCATCGAGTTTTTATTTTTTGACTTGGAAATAATGGCAATACTCCTTGTCTCCGCTGAGCGAAGCGGTCTGGAAATTTGAAATTTCACTTTGGAAATCTACTATCTACGGAATCTACGGAAATAGATATGGTACTAGCCCTCCTCGGAGCGGTCGGACGCGTCTTAGACGGTCCCGTTTATTTTCGTTAATTACGAGGGATTTCCAATACATTCCTCCCTTAAAAGTGTGGCTAAACAGTTATAAACGTGTTTAGGCTTAGTGAATGAACTCAAAATATTTTTACGATAACTAGTGTGGACATATAACGACTTTTAAGTATTGAGTTTAGTGAATTTACTTTAGTGAAAATAAAACAATAACTTTGTTTATAACCACGAGAATTTTATTTAATTTTATTACGACCGACCGGTTTCGCTTAACATAAGCATCTTCAGGGTACAAAAATTAAACTGTTTAATTTTTGTACCGTGAAGATGCTTATGTTAAGCGAAACCGGTCGGTCGTAATAAAATTAAATAAAATTCTCGTGGTTATAAACAAAGTTATTGTTTTATTTTCATTAAATATGTCTAACCACAAAGTGACTGCTTTCTATCAAAATTTACTTTAGTTTTATAATACGTTCATAAGCTAGTGCTGAATGTAGCTAAAGAGACCGATATCAGTCACATCAAACATTGGCTACGTGTACGGAACCGAACGCTCCGGTGAAACCTCCACCTTCCCCCCTTCCCGCTGCCGCTGCATAGCTAAGATGACCTTGGACACATGCTAAATATGTTCACCTCCTCGACGCTGACACACCCGCACCACGCACCCCGCTGCACCCTGCACCCGCTACATCCGTAAGCTGTGCTGTGATCCTACACCCTGCCCTGGACGGATGGCATGGGACCTATATAACACATAATAACAATAATAAGAACAATGACTATGTTACGCATAATAATAATGAGTGTTCGAATAAATAATGAGATGATGAAACAGTGATAATTGTGTAGAAGTTTTAGTTGTTAGACAGTTTATGTATGGCCTTACGGTTCTGTTTAATATAATTTTTTTGTTGTTGTTTATGTTTTAGCAATAGTTAAGTAATTGTTTACATAGGTAGTTTTGTGTGTGTGTTTTATGATAGGATATGTTAAGGTTAAGATAAGTATAATATAAGATAAGATATAATATAAGATAAGTATCATTATATGTTAAGGATAAGATAAGTTATGAGATGTATGTTAAGGTATGATATGTTAAGTTTATTAAATGATATGGATTATTATATAAAGTTATAAGTTAGATAAGGAATGTTATACCATGCCGTAATATGTTAAGTTATAATCTAGATTATAGTATGTTATGGTAAGTAACAAATTAGATAAGCTGTGTTTTATTGTGCTATGTTATGTTAAGTTTAGTTATGGGTAGTTAAGTGGTCCGTGGAAGGGAATGGCCGACACAGGTGTCGATTAGGCTCGCTATCCATCATACCGCCAACCCTTCGTTAGCCCGAAGAGGAGGAAGGAACGTGAGCAATGTCGATTTGGCACGTGGAATGTCAGAGGAGGAATGGAAAGAAAGATGAATGAACTATGCGATACGATGGGAAGGAAAAGCCTGGATATACTCTGTATAACAGAGAGTATGAAAAAGGGGAGCGGTACGATGCAGCATAATGATACGCTTGTCATCTGATCTGGTAGACCAGATACAGACAGGGCTGTCAAGGTGTTGCAGCGTTACTGTCTCCTAGAATGGTGGAATGTATATTGCAATATGAATCTATAAGTTCGAGAATAATGTGGATCCGATTCAAAATCGGGTTGACAAGAGTGTTTTTAGTTATATGCTATGCTCCTGTCAACTCTGAAAGCGATGAAGTGAAAGTTGATTTTTGGACTGATGTGAGCGATGTGATGAGATTAAAAAATATAAATGAAAGGATTATAATGGTAGGGGATTTGAATGGGTGGGTGAGTGTTAGAAGGGATGGTTTTGAATCAGCTTTAGGTTTATTTGGGGATAAAAGAACGAATGAGAATGGAAACAGAATGCTTGAAGTATGTTTAGGGTGGAACCGATTTGTATCAAATACCTTTTTCAATCATAAAGGTATCCACCAATATACGTGAGAAAGAGGAAATGAGAGGTCAATGATTGATTTTGTAGTAATTGACTCTAGGTTGAGAGCCGTCACTGCAGACACGAGAGTTTTCAGAGGGGCTGAGGTAGAAACCGACCATTTCCTGGTTGTGTCGAGAGTAAACCTCTTCCACGGCTGGCGCTCTAAAGTGAAAACGGTGTCGACCCCGACTAGAGTCAAAATAGAAAAACTACAAAACGATAATCTAAGAAGTAAGTATGAAAATTGTGTAGAGATGAGACTGAATGTTAAGGTAATGGACGGTCTAAGCATAGAAGAAACATGGGACCACATAAAAGTGAGCCTCTGTGAATCTGATAGAGAGGTATGTGGAATAAGTACGCAAGGTAGGAAGAAAGGTGATGCATGGTGGAATGATGAGATTAAAGCACTGGTCTCAGAGAAGAAGAAAGCGTGGTTATGTCTGATAGCGACTGGCAGTGCTTCTAGCGAAGAGAGGGATAGAGCGAAAGAAGTTTACAAGGGATGCAAGAAAAGAGTACGTGATGGAGTGAAAGAACGAAAGAAACGCCTGGAAGAGGAAGAGGGGATCAAAATGACAAACCACTTCCAAGAAAATATTAAACTGTTTTGGAAGGAGGTCAAAAGGTCACGGAATGGTCCAGAAAGTGGATGTGTGAAAGTGATAAAATCGAAAGATGGAAAGATGTTGACGAATGAGAAAGAAATAAAAGAGAAGTGGATGAAATACTTTGAAGAGGTCTTCGAAAGCAACCCGAGTTATAGTGATTTCAGGGGCGAGTCAGGTATGAATGACGATGGGGTGAATGTTCCCAAAATTAGCATGGATGAAATTAAAAGATCAATTAGATGTATGAAGAATTAAAGGCTGTTGGTTTCGACAATATTGCTGCTGAATACTTTAAAGGAAATAGCCGTATAATTCTCACATGGTTATGCAAACTTTTTAACCGGTGTTTAGAGGAAGGTTACACCCCATTAGATCGGAGAAGGGCTGTGATCATGCCTCTATATAAAGGTAAAGGGTCACGCATGGAATGTGGAAATTACAGGGCTATTAGCCTGCTAAGTTCAGTTGGTAAGCTGTATGGTAGGATATTGATTGATAGGGTACAAATGAAAACAAAGGATAAAATATGGGATGTGCAAGGTTCATTTATCAGTGGAAGGGGGTGCATGGATCAGATTTTCTCGTTGCGTATGCTCACAGAGAAGTTTCTGGCAAAAAAACAGAAACTTTTCTGTGTTTTTGTAGATCTACAAAAAGCATACGACAGAGTTGACAGAAAAAAGTTATGGAAGGTGTTATCTAAGTATGGTGTGAATACAAATCTTATACAGGCAATTGCATCGCTGTACGAGGGAAGAGTTTCGTGTGTTAGGGCAAACGGTGATTTTACGGGGTGGTTGAACATGACAAAAGGTGTTAAGCAAGGCTGCGTAATATCACCGTGGTTATTCAATCTATACATGGATAATTATACAAGAATTGAAAGAGGTGGGCCTGGGCGCGAAAATGAGTAGTCTGCAAGTATGTTGCCTGTTGTATGCTGATGATGCGGAGCTGATTGCTAACAGTATGGAAGATCTACAGTCCCTCGTATCTAGGATGAACGAAGTATGTATGAAGAATGAGCTAATGATGAATGTAAATATGTCCAAGGTCATGGTGTTTGAAAGAGAGAGTACGAAAACAGTGTGCAATATAGTTGTGAATGATGAATACTTGGAGCAGGTCGATGAGTTTGTGTATTTGGGAAGTATGTTTACGAGAGATGGAAAGACTGATAGGGATATTGAAAGAAGGTGAATGCAGGAAACTCCATTAACGGAGGACTGAACGCGGTTGGCGCAAACAAAAAGTTGTCCAAGGAAGCGAAGCTAGCAGTCCACAATGGAGTGCTGATACCAACCTTGATGTATGGCAGTGAGGCATGGAACTGGCAGAGGAAGGATGGAAGTATACTGAATGCTGTAGAAATGAGATCTCTGAGACGAATGTGTGGTAAAACCATGTATGATCGAGTGGAAAATGTTGAGATTCGTAAAGAATGCAAGGCTGATGTAAGCGTAGTGAGCAAGATTAAGAAAGGGACGCTTAGATGGTTTGGGCATGTAGAGCGAATGAACGAAGAGAGGAGTGTAAGGAGAATATATGATACGAATGTGAATGGAAGAAGAAGCCGGGGACGATCAAGTGAATCAAATACTCGAGTCGGGCCATGTCAGAAGTCGAAATAACAGAAGAGAATGTATGAGGCGTTGTATGAATGTGAATGAAGAAAGAAATGTATGCCAAGATCGAGTAGTTTGCGGTCCGTCCTCTCTGCCTACCCCTGCGGCGAAACGGCGTGATGGTTAGTTAGTTAGTTAGTTAGAAATCGCGCTTTATTTATCGTTTAAAAAAATTATTCATACCTGTGTACGATACAATCCTTAGATACAAGAATATTTTAATTAGAACTTTTAGTAACATCAATTTAATTTTTAAAATTATTCTCTTCGATTTAAATTTCCTCTGATAATTCGCTGAAGAAATACGCCTCGGAACAAGTCTGTCATGATTCGAAAAGTTGATAGGTATATTTTTTAATTTTATTTATTCATACTCGTATTTATAGTTTTTGGTACAAAGCTTATGCCCGCATTATGATAGTCTGATATATTTTTTACCAAATAACATACCCGTTTTATATTCCCTAAGTTTTTTTTTTCTAAAAAGTTAAATAAAATTGTATTTTGTCATATGTGATCTATTACACCCAATTAAGCAAAAGATAACTAAAATAGATGTTATTTTTCTTGGATTAATAATATCAATATAATGGCCATTGTAGCTGTCAGCGCGAAGTTTTTGTTTTTGTGTTGAAAATGGAGGTGTTTGCGTAAAGTGTGTGCGCTCTCGCCGACGTTCATATGATGACTGACAGATATAGCAACTAGAAGTGAGCCGTGGGACGTACGCTCGCGGCTATGTTCATATGACCACTGGTGAAATCTGCCGTCTGGCGGCAATACCCAATTTCATTTAGGCCACCCAGCAGTTAGGCCACCCGGTCGTCTGGAAGTCCCTTTAGTGCTAGTGCCTTCAGCGCCGGGTTGTCTGGTGCCCGGATACTGATCAGCCGGGCCCGGGCTAGCCGACTGCGACTGGTGGCACATTGAAGTGGCTAGCATAGGTCCCACCGGTCATGGCCATGTGTGCTGTCACTGTACTGTGCGGCGTGTGATGTGTGTCAGGCGACCCACAAAAGGAATGTCCCCAGTCCCAGTCAGAGTTTCACATCTGTCGCCAGTTGCAGTTGCCACTCTAGCAAACATTCTATGCACTTCAGATGTCAGCAACCATTAGTAATTTCAACCAGAAATTACTATTTTTGTGTTGTTTTTGGATTGGACTGAAATGAACTCCGTAGTGATGTTATAATTATCCAAAATATACTTAAAAGTTGACGAAGTCAAAGCGAATTCGAAAATGTGAAAAAAGACAATGGGGCAATTCAATTATAAATATTTTGGGAGAATTTCAATAAAATTCATACCCAGAAAAAAATCCGATATAAAAAACAACGCTCTAAAATATTTCCAATTTCACCCTAAAAAACAAACTGAAAATATAAAATAAATAAGGTAAGAAAAATAAAATAACTAAGCTAAACTTAATTACAACTTTAAAAAAATTTGGAACTAAGCATGTCATTTCCATGGCAACCCCAGGGTCTTTGACGTTTCCTTGTTGTTTATCGAAAACTATCACATAACCTCAACGACATTATAATTCATCTGAGCAAAATCTAACATTACTGTTTGCTTTAGTCATTTATCAATAGTTAAAATCATTTAAATTGAATAAACCTATAAACAGTGGAACATTCCGGCGGTGTTTGGCTGAACTTAACGCTAAGAAACTCTTGTCTAACTTTGAAGACGTTTACAAACGCACTGCTGAAATGATGGTAAGTTATAATGGTCTGTTGACAAATTTTATCAATTTCGTACGTATTTAAACAATATTTTTGTGGATTAATGCTGATTTTTAAACAATTACAATGTTCATTCTGATTTGACGTTACACTTCATCTGACAGTTTATTGTAAACAAAAACGTCCAGAAGAATAACGTCTCAAGTCAAATTTTGTTGTTTTTTTAAATATAATTTAGATCATAAATTTTTTTTGAGCTGGTATTGGGAAAAAGGAAGCGGGAAGCATGAAAAAATAAATAAATATAAAATAAATAAAAGTCATTTTTTTTTTTTTTTAAATATAATTTAGATCATTCATATATTTTGAACTGGAAGTGGGAAAACGGAAGCGGGAAGGATGAAACATCGAGAAGCTGAAAATGAGAAACAAGAAGAAAAAGCGGCGAGAAGAAAAAATCAAAACATAAGTGCAGCGAGCGGAAAGCTATAATCTGAAACAATAAGAAGCGGGAAACGAAAACACTTTCTCTTGGTAAGTAATGTTTTTTTTTTTAAATTTTTATTATAATTATTTTTTAATTACTGCAAATTATCAGAATTTTCATCAGTTCTCCCTGGCGGGACTCTCTTACTTAGTGCACAGTTACTTAGTCTCTAACTTACACTTTTTCTTAGTAACTAAATGTTTTTTATTATAAATTTCTACAAATTGTCAAAATGTTCATCAGTGCCCCCTGGACCCCGAGAAGCAAGAAGAATAAGCGAGAAGAAAAAACCGAAACATATATGCGGGAAATTAGAACGAACGAACGAACAGACTCGTTTATAGGTATTACCTAACAAATATAGTGCGCTGAGATTGTCTATCGGATACGCAAAATTTGTATCCGGCGTATCCGATGGGCATCGTGAAAACATATTTTATTTCGTATACCTCGAGAATATAAGTACTAAGTAGCATTCTGGGGAAACTACTTATGATAAATGTATATTTTTTTAAATATCTCATAACACATTATCTGGTAAGACGGTAAAATTAACAAAAATATTATTTTGGAAAAAACAAATGAGTTGTTACGGAAGTAGAGTTAGCCGGTGCACGGCGGGCCAAGCGCTAAATTTTATTCTCGGCACGTCACTAGGGAAATATTAGGCCGCGGGAGCACGGCGTTCCAAAGGTTTCAAATGTTAACGTTTCGTCCATACATTGGAGATGGCTGTCAATAACGGCATATAAACCGAACGAAGCACCCTCCTCTGCGTAAGTTTAAATTTAATTAATTAAGATTTTAGGGGCCACAGCGCAAAGATGGTTGCCAAATTCAATTGTTGGACGTACCTACGAGTACTTAAGATTTGTAGTGTACATGAGATTACACAGATCTTAAGTAGGTGGTAGTGGCTCTAGTAGCTTCTCAGCTGTCAGCCACTACTAAAGAAACTTCTCGCCATGCACACAATTTTCGGAAGATTTAACTCGGGGCTTCAATCAGTGCAAAATTCATTAGTTAAATTATTAGCTCATAAAACAAAGGCATACGAACAATTCCTTACTTTTCATCTCAAGTCTCAAAATTCTTTCAGTAAGATCAATTCTGTGGTACAAAATTATATTTCAGCACATTAATAACCCTATATATAATACAAATAGACTAAATCACACTTACAATACTCGTTTCAATTTTAATGAAGGATTAATGGTTCCTAAGCATACACACAAATATGGACAAAAAACTTTAGATAAAATGATTCCTAGCTGTTTAAATATATTACCCGCTGAAATAAAAAACAAAAAAAAACTGAATTAAAACTAAACAATTAATAAATATATTGAAAACTTGGCTGTGCTGTGTGATTTATTGTTGTCCTTTATGTTTTTATTTTTTAAGATGTTTTTGAGTAAGATTCTTGAGAAATATTTATGCTTCAAGTTTGTTACATATGTTTTTTTATGTTATTATTTTTATTTTTTATATTTTTGCAACAACATCTGTAAAATTTGAGTTTGAATAACAAGCTCCCACTAGACAAACTTTTAAAAAGTAGTTTTCCGGGACTTTTTGCATTGTATTTTTTTTTTGTAAAGTGTAAATAAAAAAAAAAATAAAAAAATAAGTAAATAAAATTAATTATATAATTAAAAATACACTTTGCATACACCACTTTAATTAAAATATTTCTCATGTTTCGATAGCAATGCTATCATCTTCAGGAATAAATGAATACTAAAAAATAATTTCAAGTATAGAAAAATGATAAAAAATTTTAGAACAGTAATTTAAGAATATACAAAATACGAGCGTAAACAAAAATGAATAAAAGTAGGTAAGTAATAGATCAAAAGTGCTAATAACGAAATAATTATAAAAAAATATTTTTAGTATTAATTTATTCCTGAAGATGATAGCATTGCTATCAAAACATGTAGAAATATTTATGTATTTTAATTAAAGTGGTGTATACAAAGTGTATTTTTAATTATATAATTAATAATGACGCCACAAAGTTATCAATCATTTGAATAAATTATAAATAAAATGAACCTCGAACTTGAGCAGGATGAATTAAGTACTCGTGTTAAGCATCACAATGGACTGTGTTAACCTCATACAATCATTTAGGATATCATATAATAGTTATATTTATTTAGGTTACTACCTGCCTATCCAGTTTTAATCATCGTACAACTGATGTTACTCCTACATGATAAAGCAAATAAGTCACAGATGATTTTCATTACGTTCATCAGTGAGTTTTGTTTAATGAATGGCTACGTTTGTACCAACACACAAATGATAATAATTAGTCAAACAGCTAGTGCAATTATTTTATGGCCAACGTGAACGGTATTACAAACACAGTCATACCTTATCGAGCCCAGTTATTTTTCCAAAGGTTATCTCTGATTTACAAAAACTTACGGAACTATTATTTTGTGTACTCTCCTTCCACCGGTTTAATGTCGTGTTTAATGAAAAAATCTTTGAGGTTGTGGGTTCAAAACATTAATAATCCAAATATAAAAAAAGACCGAGTAAATTTTCAAGATTCAGAAACGAAACGTTTCTTGTAATAATTGTAGCTGTTTTTTGTGACAAGATCGGAATGGCCCATTTTTTTGTTTTTTTTGGTTTTTGGTTTTTTGTTTTAGGTTTTGGTTTTTCGTTTTTCGTTTTTTGTTTTTGTTTCGTTTTTTTGTTTTGTTTTTTATGTTTTTTTGGTTTTTGTTTTCTGTTTTTTTTTTGTTTCTTTTTTTTCTTCCGTATATTGCAGACTGCATTCATTTACTATACACATACAGCGCCCTTGAAGTGATTTTTCGCAAAAATGGCGCTATACAAGCCATCCAAGTATTATTATTATTAACAAAACAATAATTTGTATGATATTATAAGGAATGATAATTAAAATACATTTTTGCATGTCTCTTGAAAGCTTCCATGTTTGTGTTGAAAATATCAAGAGAGATGTTATTTAGCACCATACCCCTTGTCATGGTGTGTTGAGCTAACACGTCTGTTCTACCGTGTGGTATACTCGAGCGGTATGATAGTGGTACCGCCCCTGACAGCAGTTGTTTGGTACAAACAGCTTATGACATTTCAGGAGGTATGGACTGTCTATTAAATTATGTATAATTTTATACCCCTTTACTGTAAAGACCCCACCCTTTCTAGACTGGACCTGCTCCGGGCAGTAGGGTCTCTTAGACGGTATATGAGTTTTTTTTTTAAATACCGTTTTCAAGTAAAAATACATTTTCAAGTAAAAATACATTTTCGATTAAAAATACATTTTCAAGTAAAAATACATTTTCAAGTAAAAATACATTTTCAAGTAAAAATACATTTTCAAGTAAAAATACATTTTCAAGTAAAAATACGTTTTATAGTAAAAATACATACTAAACATCTTTCAAGTTTAAAGTATAATAAATATCTGTCCTCGTATTGGAATCAGAATCTGTTTCAGCAGTCCCCAGTCCCGCGTCATTACTTGTTTATCCGACATCAAAGAACCAGGCGAAAAATGTCTGTTTCCAAAACAATGTCGGATAATTATGACTAGGTACTAAATAATAATGGTGATCCATTTTTAACAAGAGAACTCTCCACCAAAATAGCCCCATTTTTCTATAAACTTTTCCCAACTCCTTTTAACTCCGCATTGTAAAATTTCCACCGATCGAAAATGCCTTTGATGTCTCTTTTGTTGATAAATTGTTTAATTTCCTTTGATCAGCTGGAAATGCGTAAGCTGATACTAAGAGGACGACACTAATTACTAATATAACTTTAAAGAAAATGAGAGCGCTCGATCACGGCTTAATTGTAATTGTATTAAAATGAAATAGAAATTCCGCCATTAGTTTCTAAAATATTCATATGAAACAAATTAAAAATCAATATGCAATTAATTTTGAAAGCTTTGCCCCAGTAGCGTAACGACAACTTCCTTGTTTACCAGGACCTGGAGGCCTATTCTGGTTCTTTTTATGTCTCAGCAAAACAGAATTCCTATGGATGTATTACAAATATCCCTTAAAAACTGCATTTATAAAATATATTGGCATGATGGGGTCATTGGGGTTCAGTAAAAAACAGGTAACTTAGTTGAGTGTCAAGTTTTTTTTACTAGTTCACAATATAAAACACTTTCTCTACTAGTAGGTATTGTGGGTTTCACTTATTACACGAAAACTGTTTCTACGGGTAATCTGCACACGGTTCAGTGGGGAGATTACCAGTCGTCTCGATGTTGGTGTTGGAAGCCTCAGAGAGCAGGTGGTACTTCCAGTGGGAGGAGGTTTTGG
Source organism: Halesus radiatus (assembly GCA_022606495.2). Taxonomy (NCBI): domain Eukaryota; kingdom Metazoa; phylum Arthropoda; class Insecta; order Trichoptera; family Limnephilidae; genus Halesus; species Halesus radiatus. The sequence continues at coordinate 72,397 of JAHDVE020001492.1, forward strand.
TGCCGGGCGGACACGCGGTTCGGCTTCCGCTTGACGACCGGTTTCAGACGGTTCAAGAGGATGATCAGCAGGACGCCAGAGGCGCTCGACTGCTGTCTGGTGGTGATTCTTACGGCTGTGGCTATACGCCTTGAAGGGGATCACGGCGCCGGAGGGCAGGAGGCGAAAGGCACTCGACTGCACTCGAACGGTGGGCGTTAGGGTTCGGCGGTTCCTGCCGAGTCGGTCGGTATTTCTTCCCACAACGTTTCATGCTGGGAAGGCAAGTGGCCCGCATGCTTTGTAGGAGACGGAAGTCTCGACTACCACGACTGGCCCGACGGTCTCCACTGACTCGTTTCTGTCCACTGATTTTGCTTCGGCCAAAGTCTTTAATCAAATCCAAACTCTTCTTCGGGTTCCTTCGTGAACTCCGAACTATGCCTCGGTGGCTTGTAATTGGTTCGCTGTTGCCGACCGAATTAATCTTCTTAACTGCTCGCATCTTCTGGCGACTGCAAAATTTCCAGAATTTAAAGCCGGGAGTTTGTACATTAGTCGCAGGCAGACAGACCTCGGGTACCGTATTTGGGATTAGGATAGCTCGGTGTTTCCCGTACTTATGACTTGTATCAATATTATTTTTATTTTTGAAGATAATCTCTAATCAGTCAATGGGCTGAGAATGTAAATATATAAAATTCCCACGATAGGAAAAAAAACGCAAATTATCCTCCGAAAATTAAAAAAAAAGGTTTATTCTGTTATTTAACAGGTTTGAAAAAATTCATAGTGTTTCATTGAAAGCTACTTAACATATTCGTCTTGAGATTTTTGATCTATCTTAAATATGTCATAATTTATTAATATTTTTAGAATTGTCACTTACGTCCATTTATTCCAAACGCTGTTCATATTGACGCGCTCTTTCTATCTTTCGAATGATCATATCTGCCTTTCAATAGCCGTCAGTCGGGATTCAGAGCCCATGCTAGACAGACCTCTTACCTAAATCTAAATTCTCGAGAGAAATGCGGGCCTTAAGGAAAAATTTCTCATTTTTTTCTTTAAACTTCTTGTTTAAGAGCGTTCCGATTAAATTTCAAAGACAATACATTTTCAAAACAGTTTGTAGTTTGATTATCACTGAATTATTAAAAATAATAGGTGCATCACGCATGTAGTTTATTATTACTTACTTTACGAGTACACGTGTAATTTTTTGATTTTAAACCAGTTCTATCCAACATTTCGGACCTTTGGCAAAGGTACAAAGGATAGCAATTTCGTTAGGTCGGTTCATTTAATAGCATTATTATGCGACAAACAACTCACTAATAATGTTTAAAGTCAATAATATTGAGTTTTTTGTTGTCGTTAAAACTATGCAAATATCGACATTTTTAATGAATGTCATTCGCTGAATGACAGCTGTCATACGAGAGAACTGGAACCGCAGTTTAGCAAGAAGTCTAAGGATAGGGAATTTTATTTTTTTACCAAAATAGGTCTCCTGGGGCGTTCTTCTTAAGGAAGATCCCTTACTTTTTCCTTAGGGTTAAAGCCTTCTCACTTAACTGCGGTTCCGATTCTCTCGGATGACAGTTGTCAGCTGAATTCAGCGAGAGACATTGATTACAGCACATTAAAAAAAGGAAATAGTTAAAGCTCACATAGGTCGATCGGTGTCTGTCAGCACGCGGCTTTATCGCAAAAGGTGACGCCGAGGAACGCTCAGTCTCACACAGATAGCATCCTGTAACTCACAGGAAGTTAACGCACTGATAACTGACTTTACTAATTAGGTTTCTGCAAAGACAACGAGTTTACAATGTACTAAAAGCATGGATGGCAATATGACGCCAGAAACCACGCAGGGCAGCCAAGTACCCAAAGGCACGTTGTACGCACCTCTCTATTGTATGGGTGGTTCCGTAAGAATGGCCGCCAACGGCCGCTCCGCGAGCGGGCTCGCGGGCTGGCGGGCGGAAGTGGCGCCGCTGGTGTCGGAGCGTGAAACTAGCCACGAGTGGCTATATGTATTTTACAAACGACTAGATTCTTCTATTTAAATTGTAGCGAACTTTGTTACATAACAATATTATGTTTTATAATCCATGTAAAAGCGCGGATGGGCGTATAGCCAAGTTACCGCTTCATATGGAAATAAATAAAAATTATGAATTTCGGTAGATTTTCTATGAATATCGGTAGATCGGTAGATTTATAGTAACTATATGATCGGCCAACGTTCCAACTCCGAACTAAGTTCGGATTGGGACGTTGGGCGATTGTGTGGTGGTAGCATTGCAATTAACAATCAAGTTTTGATTCTGGATGGTGTCAATCAAGAGGGTAGATTCTGAGGAAATCTTCACTGTGTGTATGTTTCTTTTTCTTACAAATTCTCTAGATAGGTATGCTAATAAAACTGTACCCACAGATATGAATATACATATATCATACTATGGAGTAATGGGGAATGACGCATCATTTTTAAATAATTTGTAAAAGTGCTCTGATGTTATCTACCGCATCACATAATTCCAGAATATTCTTATTTCAGTATTGTAAAACGGGTACATATTATACACACAAATTTAGCACTTTTTAGTTTGAATAGCAGCAAAGTAACAATATTATGTAGTACATTTCGCCAGTCTACCTGTAACAGACTAAATCCTGGACACAATTCAAAAGGCGTATTGTCTGTTTAGCCCAGAGATCACCAATATGTTCTCTACGCAATTCAACAATTTTGAAATGGAATGAATTTTAAAATGAAATTATTAGCGTTAAGTGCGTGAATTTGTTGCTGCAGTTGCTTTGCAATAAACTTCATTCCATTTTTTTTATAAATAGTAACGTCCAAACTTATATACCAGTATATTTAGTTTTTTTTTCTAAATATAGTTTTCATAGTTAAAATAATTTTCAAAGTTTCAATTTTTCAAAGCCCGCCAAAACGCTCCAAATCTTAGCCGGTCGGTTTTGATCAGTTTAGAGCTTAGAATGTCAAATGTCAAAACAAGGATGAGCTTTACCGTACATCATTTTATATTCTATACATGGTAAACCATAACCAAACATAATTAATAAAATTATCTATCTCTTTAGAAACTTTAACTCAAAGAATAATAAAAGTATTGAACATTAACCCTATCGGAATATTCGTATTGATAATTGGTTTGCTCATGAATACTCTAATTTCTTTCATTAACAATAGTTTCATTTTTTTGTTGAACAACATTTATAGAGCTTAAAGTCATCCAAATTATGTTTAAATTATGCCAAAACTAAAAAATGCACGTTTAAAAAAAAACAAAATCGAAAGATAAAAACATCCATACTAATCTAATAACACAATGCGCACGTGACGTCAGATGTTCCAATTACAATGGTACCAACATAATAAGGTGTTTTGATGAGATGATTATTAAATAACGATTTACGTATAACTAACTGTATAAAATAAAAGTTGCATATTCAGAATCGGCGTTTGCTGATCTATGTGAATATAACTAACTAACTAACCATCACGCCGTTTCCCCGCAGGGGTAGGCAGAGAGGACGGACCGCCAAACAACTCGATCTTGGCATACACTTCTAATCTAAGCTTCCAATCGGGAATATTCCCTGATCACTCAATTATTACATTGATTCACAAAAACGGCTATAAGTCGCAGATTCAAAATTACCGGCCGATATCTCTGCTAAATTCGGTCTCAAAAATTATTTTAAAAAAATTAAGAACCGTCTTACTCTTTACCTTGAATATAATAAAATCCTTACAAATAGACAATATTGTTAAATTAATGAAAATTGTCTCCAATAATATCGACGGAGAAATTAAATGCATCGCGATCTTCCTGGATATAGCTAAAGCTTTTGACACTATCTCGCACGAAATCCTTTTGAAAAAACTACACCTAATCGGTATACAGGGGCAACTATTTAAATGGCTGGGTAGTTACTTAGAAAGCATAAGCCAAAGAGTCAATATCAATGATACTCTAAGCGATCCAGCCAATATTGTATTTGGCGCACCACAAGGAAGTAGTTTAGGGCCTTTTTTGTTTCATATTTGCATTAATGACCTATGTAACAGTAACCTTGCTGATCACATCATCACCTTTGCCGATGATACAGTCTTGATTTATGAAGTCAAAAGCTGGAACGAAGTCCATAGTAAAGAAGAAATTGGCATAAACAAGGTTATTCAATGCCAGACAATAACCCCCTTACTCTCAATACAGATAAAACCAAATTCATACGTTTCAGTACAACGCAAGCGAGACTACCTAAAGAAATGCTAAACATTACTAGTCACCTTTGCAGTGAAACAAATACCTGTACTTGCAATAACTTAGAATGCGTGGATAGTGTAAAATATTTATGAATCATCATCATTTCTGAGATTGGAAGAACACATCAACTCAACTGCAACAAAAGTCAGAAATCTTACTCACCTTTTCATGACTATTAGAAATATTCTATCTGCAAAAGATCTAAAATCAATATATTATGCCATGTGTAATTTTATTCTTAAATATGCATCCTTAGGATGGGCGGTTATGCCAAAACAATTTTGGACCCCCTGGCAAAAGCACAGAAATCACTAATAAAAGTCATCCTTAAAAAAGCCTTCAGGTACCCCAGTGATGAATTATTCAAAGAAATGCAAGTTCTTGATGTCAGGAAAATTGTATTACACGCACATAAAAAACTTCACCACTACCCATTTATCTACCACTATAACGACACCAGACACTCAAGAAGTAATCGAATAGTTTCAACAAAAACCATGACATCCCTTGCTCAAAGACAATTTTCATACTTAGGACCAAAATTGTTCAAAATCATATCCGATACATGGAAAATGGAAAGTAGAAACGTCCTGCGTAAACTGATCAATGTTTGTGTTCTACATTTAGGGAGGGTTCAAAAGTGAACATATGCTTATTAATAGATATGTACAATTTTAATAAAATATTCATACGTAATTCATTATTTCTCTACACTAAACTAAAAAATGTATATCATACTTAAAAAACAAAAACAAAAAACAACAACTAATTTTTTTTTTCAAATTTATTTTATGGATTCTTTTACATTCTTTCATGTATATGTATATTAATATGAACTAAACTATTCTAAAACGGAATTTGTTCCTAGTTGGGCAGTCAAAGCCTCCTTAAATATTTTTGTTAAATAACGTGTGTTTCAAATAAATATTATTATTATTATTAATATATACATATCAACATAATTAGATAGCGATACTTTCCTCATCAGGAATATACAGAATACTAAAAAAATAATAATTTTAAGTAAAGACAAATCAAATTCCTGATGAGGAAAGCTTCGCTTTCGTAACATGTTGATATGTATATATTAATGAAGTGGTGATTACAAAGTCATTTTTAATTCATTATAAATTTTAAACACCGTCCAAATTCCAATTGGGTGGGAGTAAATAAAATAATATGAATAAGTTGTCGTAATGTAGATTAACGGCAGTTTTAAAATGGCCTTGAACGCCGAAACAGCTGTCACAATAATAAAAACTAAAATACTTGCATAACTTAATAACAATATTATTAAATTTGAATTATATTAAATTTAAAAACTTAAAAATAAAATTATAGTTAGACCCATCACTAACATTCGGCATCCAAAAGTCGCAGTTTGCCGATCCCTGCTTCAACGCATCCCGAATCCAAAAGACACAAAGAAGGTAACAGAAAATAGAATTGGAATTCCACTAACAAAGCTCATGAATGAGTAGTGCGCAGGTATCTTCCTAATACTTCCCGAAACACGTCATTGTTGAACCATTTACCCGAGAATAGTGGCTGCCGAATATCAAAAATCAACACAAGAAGCAGAGCAGCGCGTAAATAAAAAAATAAAAATATTCCGACATTTTTTTAACTGACGTGACATGACGTTGTACACACAGAAAACACACATTAAAATTGCGGGAAATTAAATATTTCAGGCTGGCACACAAAACAAACAGCGTAAAATAAGAATGATGAGTTTTTACGGTGCCCTTCCAAATTCCTTGTGAAACGAAGGTTTTCCATTTGGGGTCATGTTTTGATTTTTTAATTTCACCCAACTTTCAAAGAAATAGTGTAACAGGGAATTCCCTAACTTCATATTTGCACCGTTTTAGGTGTTTCCATCACCATTTGCGGGTGATTATTTATTTGGTAAATGTGATCCTGGTAAATTAGCCGTTGCATTTGGACTGTATTGTCACTAGGTGAGACAGTTGCTTTATTTGATTAGAAAAGGGCGTGACTGGAGCAGGTTTCACAAACTGTTTTATAATTATTATTTTTATTTTTATTTAAAAAGTATGCAATACATTATGCATTGTATTCCCGAGAGTTAAGAAACTCATCGTGGGATCGCATGCAGAACCTGCAGTACAGTTTTTAGAAACAAACATACTTTATATTTAAAATACCTAATTAACATTCACAGTACATTAACAGCATTTACAACACATAATTTGCATTTGTAATAAAGACATATCACTGGTACATTATAATATAAGTTTACAGAGACACTTATTATAAAAAGAAAACACATCACTGGTACATATATACATATGGTTATACTTATTACAGAGACACATCACAGCATTAATCCTTAAGGTATTCTTTCAAGTAATACAATTTATCCATCTTAATTTGAGACCTTTCATATTGGCTTGCATTTTTAATATCGTTGGGTAATTTATTGTATTGTGTGTAAGCTATATATTCTAAAGATTTTAGTCCATATTTTGTTGAGTGTATTTTTGGTATATGTAGTTTGTTGTGGTTTCTTGTGTTATTATTATTAGCGGAGGTGTGCATTGCTATATGACGGCCATTTTATTGTCATCTTCCGCTGATTGTTTTGACCAACTGAATTAATGAGCGTAAGTTCCTTACCAAATACATACGAGTACACAAGAAAAATATTTTTTATCAGAAATTTGTCACATTCTTTAATTTTTCTATATTTTTTCTTTTGGTCCATTTTTTTTTAGGGTGGGCTCAGCCTTTGTACCTTCATGGACTGCAAGCCACCGATTAATAGATGTAAATATTATTTGAATTGAAAAAGTAAAGTTTTTTATTAAAGATTTCATTTTTAAAATAATAATAAATCTTTTTTTTTTAATAACTTCTTGAGGCTTATAAATCTCATCATTGTTAATTTTTAATCGTTGAAAACAATATTAACAACTCTCAAATCGAAACACGAAACCGCAAAGTAACAGAAAAAAAATTCGGGCAGAATCTTGTAGTTATATAAAGGTAGCAGCCAAAAAATGTATGGAAATTAATTAACATGAATGAAGCAATGACAAAAATATGGATTTGAGATTAAAAAAAACTCTTGTGAAGCTTGTACGGTAGCTGTCATTAAAATGTAACCAGAGGAAACAATTGATCATAGACATATTTCTGATAATTGAAATGAATGTGTCCGTAAAGAAGCGGCTCTATCAGGCTCCGCAGTGCGGATTAGGGAGAGCCCAAAGCCGGAAGGGTTATAAATAAAATTCATAATTCACGGCGATACTCGATGAAGACATCGTAATAAAATCGATGGCGGAATAAAAGTGTAATCCTCCTACTGATGCTGGCCGGGTTCTCCCCGCCTACCCTGTCTGGCCGGGGGAGATAAGCAAATCACACCCCTATCATCCCGTCATCCCGATGTACCGACACGGGGCAAGGGCGCCCATACTGCCAAAGTGACAAACTGCCAATATATGACGCATTCTCACAAATTTATTTATTTTCAACGGTATTTTTAAACATTCAACGTGGAGGCTGTATTAGATTTTAGGGTGTGAGCTGTCCAGTATTAAATACAGTTTGTTCATAATCGACGTTGCATAGAGAGAGGCTAAACGATTCGTTTAATTGTTGGTTATTCCTAAATTGAATACATCTTTTGTACAGAGAAATTTTAAAGTTAATACTTCAAAATTATACATTGCCCTACCAAATCAATCGAAAAAAATAAAAGAAATTAATATATTACTGAGAGAACTGAGTGATAATCAAGTTTGCAAACATTATGAAGACAATTTAAGACAGCTAGCTACAGAACAGTTCTCCCCAGTGAGGAGGACTGTGAACATTGTGACTTTGTTCTTATACATGTTTTTTAAATATATATATATATATATATATTTAAAAAACATATATATATATATATGCGAGGTGTGTTAAAAAAAAAGGTGAATTTTGAATTTTCGTGGGCTGCGCACATTCGATCATCGATTTTTTTTAATGTTGGTACACGTATGTTTATCATATGTTATCATTATCAGCCATTTTGGATTAGTGGTTTGTTTTTGACAACTGGAAAGGTTAGTCACGTTTTGTGTGTTCTTCGATTTTTTAGTTTTTATTATTTTAGTAAAAAATCGAAAAACATCGATTTTTTGGAATTTTTGAAGAAATGCTGATAAGGACATAGAAAAAAAAACAATCTAAAATTTCACTTTAATCGGACTGATGATGCCCCAGAAAACGGCTATCAAGTTCTGTCCAAAACTAGGAAATTCCTCCATAGGATTAACAATTATTAACAATTTTTTCTAAAAAGAATCAATTTTTTTGAAGAAATGCTGATGAGGACATAGAAAATAAATCAAATCTAAAATTTCACTTCAATCGGACTGATGATGCCTCAGAAAACGAACCTAAATAAAAAATCTAAGAACACCCAAAAACGTGACTAACCTTTCCAGTTGTCAAAAACAAACCACTGATCCAAAATGGCTGATAATGCTAACATAGATAAACATATGTGTACCAACATAACGAAAAAAAATCGATAATCGAATGTACACAGCCCGCAAAAATTCAAAATTCACCTTTTCTTTTGAACACACCTCGTATACTTGTTTATTAATTTATAAATTTTAGTGTAGAGTAAACATTTTGTTCAACTACTAAACTAGGCACAGGCCCGTATTATGGTAGTCGAAGTTTGTTGTACATTATAATATTAACTTCGTAACCAAAAAAAAAAAAAAATAACATAAATAGAAATAGAAACAGGAGCATTTTAAAAACAACATAAAGTTGCATGTTGAAAGAAAAAGGAAAAGTAGAGTTTTAGTAAAGATATAAGTAAAATCTAATACTTAAGTATATTCTTTTTTTATTTAATTTTACTAAAGAAAAAATTCAATTTAAAAAGTCCCGTTTATATAATATAAGATATGAATAAAATCATAATTCATATACATTTGCACATATACATTTTCACATATACATTTGCACATATACATTTGCACATATACATTTGCACATATACATTTGCACATATACATTTGCACATATACATTTGCACATATACATTTGCACATATACATTTGCACATATATATTTGCACATATACATTTGCACATATACATTTGCACATATATATTTGGACATATACATTTGCACATATACATTTGCACATATACATATTTTGGTTTGAAAAATAAATATTAGCATATAATATAAAATAAGTTAATACATTAATAATAAGAGTAATTAATCTATTTTAGGATGTAAAACCTTCTTTGAAATAACTCCTTCTTTTTGCAAATAACCAATTTTGAGCACGGGTGGTATAAAGCTTATCAGATTTCGATTTCCTAGTATCAGTACTCGGTGAGTTGAACTTTTAGGAGCAATCAATATAAGAGAACTGTCGTTGGGCGAAAGCTGTTTTCGTTTGGGGAATTATGCATTTTAGGAGTGATGAGTAGCGGGTGTAAATTTGTTGTTGTGTTTTGTTCATTAAATCATTTTTCCATATGTACATAAGAATGGTCTTTATGTATAGTTGTCGAATGTGTAAGATTGTGAATTTATTAAAAAGTGGCTCTGATGGGTGTGATGAGTGACATTTGAATACTATTCTTAGAAATAGTTTTTGAGTTGTGACCATGGGATAAGGAATTGTTGCTGCACTATATGCATTATTCTTACATATTCCTTAAATACTGTCATTTATACTTATAATTTATTGTAATTATTATCATAAATAAAATAAAAATCAATAAATAAAAACGTTATAAAAAAAATACATATGATAATAATTACAATAAATTATAAGTATAAATGACAGTATTTAAGGAATATGTAAGAATAATGCATATAGTGCAGCAACAATTCCTTATCCCATGGTCACAACTCAAAAACTATTTCTAAGAATAGTATTCAATATTATTCGTGTACATACTTTGCTTAAACAGAAACTAATTAAACAAATCTTTTAAGCGTATTCGAGGTACTCACAATTTAGTGCATTTTTAAAAAATCGTGTGGGTTTTCATTTGTACAATTAAAAAAAAACATTTATGTATTTCTACACCTTTCTAGAAAGGAAGACATTTCAGTATCACATTCATTGGAGAGTTTGGAAAGTTTCTTGAAAGTATTCAGCTATGTTCAATTTACAAGATATGAGAAGACAGGTTCTGTCCAAAGTTCCTCTAATCCTAACATTTTCCTCGATCATTTCCTTCCGCCATCTGAAATGATTAATTAATGCTTGGAATTGTTAATAACAAATATTCACGGTGATAATAACAACAAATATGTTATTTAATAGAACCCCTATAAAATAATGATATTCTTCACAACAAACACCCTTTCAAAATATCGAACCGAAGTAATACGTAAATTGATGCACGACTATAGAACGTATAAAGAGCATTTCCTGTCCCGATCCTATCTTCCTCTTCCTCTCCCCCCTTCTTATTTTGTTTTTTCTTTACCTCGTTAGCTTCATAAATAAAACAACTGTATTTAACCACTGTTAGCAAAAGAAACTTTGTTGACTTACCCTTTGTTAAACTTCCTTTGTATATATATTTGTATTAAAGGCTGTTTGTTTCTTACAAATAAATAAAAACGTAATAAAAAAAATACTTTTTGCTGAATATTGAAAAGCGTACTTTATTTGGATACAGCTACTGAGTAAAAAAACTGTAATATACTGTTAATGACTCACATTCATAAAATATTTATAGAAAAAGCACAATATTTGAAGAAAGTTCTGCCAACCCTGCGCGTTTGCATCCCTCGAAGTCTGCACCAATCCTTAGGACTGATCTAGAGTAATGGCCTCCAGGCAACCCCTATGGCAGCCACCTCCACCCAGATACATCCTCCTGTTCTGCACCTCAAACACAACTTACCCCCGGATAACTTACAGCGCGCAGCTCACAGCCTTACCAGTCCCGCCACCTTCCTTACCGGCGTAAACGCACCCCAGGCCAGGTACAGGTAGCTACCGCAGTCGGGCGCTTCGAGTGCCGTGAATCAGCATGTTTCGAGTGGTTGTGCTCTCGGAGGAATTCCTATATTAATAACAGTAATTTAATATTATCGAGAAAGGAATTTGGTTTTCCGAAAGTGTTCAAATTCATCGTCTTGATTGAATAGTATCACGACACATACCGGCTGATGGGAAATAGGCATGCAACGGCAATTTCAGATGGGCAATTATTTCTTATTTTTTAATAATTCGTCTATAATTTAGACATTTTTGGAATATGTAAGACTTGAGAATTTTTTATTTATCATAAAATATTTTCATATTCCTCCTCACTAGTAGATCCTGTGCTGAGGCGAACTAGGTTTTGGATAGGGGATTTTCAACGACTTATATGTATGTATAAATAAAACACCTGTATTTAGCCATTGTTAGCATAAGAAACTTAGTTGGTTTACCTTTTGTCAAACTTCAAGATTTAGATATGGTATTTTCAGTAACTTCTATGACGATGTTTTTAAAATACTAGTCAGTTCTTTTTCTGATAATTATTTAAGCCAAGTTATGCTGGCCTTAATGATGTTATTAATTGATTTTATTTTTTTGACAATAGGTGAGAATTTGTTGTAAAACTATACAGCTAAAAATTGAGAGCTTCCTTGTCCAAAGGTAGTATTACACTTAGGTAAATTTAAACAATATTATTTAGTTTCAATACATATTTTTTTCATTTCATTTTACAAAGCTAATGAGACAATTTGTAATGTTTTTCTTAGTCCTCCTCATTAGTGTTTCCTGTGCTGAGGCGGACTATATTTTATTTAAAAAACTGATTTTAAAACATTCATCAAGTTCTTTTCAAGATGCTAGATAACCCATCTTCTTCGATTTGTTTGAGCCAGCTTTAGATTTGATTTTTGAAATCATTTGCCCTTTTTGTATTTTTTTTTATAAACGGTGCAAGTTTATATAGCTTAGTGGAGAGATATTTATAATTCCTTTGTCCAAAAGCAGTTTTAAATTTAGGAATATTCATGTCTTTTTGGTTCGCTCGTGTGTTGTGAAATTTAAGTTTTTTCAGTTTTTTTGAACTTTTGAAATGTTTGATTAAAATATTCTTAGGATAGGTATTTTGGATGTTTGGTACTCCGAAATGTTTGAAATTTTCTTTTGTTAGCGTTGGGGATGTATTTAGCTTGTCTATTTGCTTTGCTCTGGAATTATGATTATGTGAGGTGTTTTCTTTTGTTAGCGTTGGGGATGTATTTAGCTTGTCTATTTGCTTTGCTCTGGTATTATGATTATGTGAGGTGTTTTCTTTTGTTAGCGTTGGGGATGTATTTAGCTTGTCTATTTGCTTTGCTCTGGTACTATGATTATTTGAGGTGTTTTCTTTTGTTAGCGTTGGGGATGTATTTAGCTTGTCTATTTGCTTTGCTCTGGTATTATGATTATGTGAGGTGTTTTCTTTTGTTAGCGTTGGGGATGTATTTAGCTTGTCTATTTGCTTTGCTCTGGTACTATGATTATTTGAGGTGTTTTCTTTTGTTAGCGTTGGGGATGTATTTAGCTTGTCTATTTGCTTTGCTCTGGTATTATGATTATGTGAGGTGTTTGCTTTTTTGAGAAGATGCGTTGGGGATGTAATATTTAGCTTGTCTATTTGCTTTGCTCTGGTATTATGATTATGAGGTGTTTGCTTTTTTGAGAAGATGAATTACAATATTTTTGAATAAGATTTTTGTTACTTGGAACGTCGAACTGTTTAAAGATTTCCGTTATTGACGTCTTATTTGGACCTTTAAAATGATATTTATGATGCATTTCTGAGTTATCAATTTGTACAAATTGTTAACTACCAGAAGTTAAAATTAAAAACTAGCAAAATTCTACCACATAAGTGCGGAGTCCTCCAAGGAAGCGTAATTGGACCAACATTATTTCTCAATTATTTAAAGGATCTTATGAATCTTCCCATCAAAGAAGATATTACCTTTAAGGATGTTATTATTTTACATTAACAAGATTGGATAAACATTCACAAAGAGGCCTGGCTGTACTTCAAAACTATTTAAAAGCAAGCTCGCTTTCATTAAATATGAGTGAAACTAAATATCTAACATTCTCAATAGACAAAAGTCGCCAAACAATGAATGAGCACACACTCAAATTAAATGAATATCATAATAATTTTCTTCAATATACTTGCCCACAAAAAACCAAAACTAAAAGTATTAAATATCTTCGGATCGTAATTGACGATAAACTCCGGTGGGAGTTGTTAATTCTTGCTTGTCGTTTGGATGCCATCATTGATTTGACAGCGAAAGTAATCCATTGTAATGACTGTTACTATCTCTAAACAAAGATATTAAATAATTAAAAATGAACTTTGTTTACACCACTGTGATAAAAATAAATAAATATCTCTACAAGTTTCGACAGCAATGCTATCATCATCAGGAATAGTATTCATATATAAATTATTAATAGTTTTCAATATTTTTTTAACTTATTGAAGTTTATATACCTCATTTTAAAATTTTATTTCATTCCAAACACTTTTTCAAAATATATCTAAATAATAAAGTTCTTAAGTATGTACCTACTTGTGTTTTCCATTTTTAAAATATTCTTCTTTTGAATATGTTATCTGTGGCTAACCAGAGTGGTATATCTATGGGTTAACCTCAATACAACGTGGCGGAATTAACGTTTTTCATACTAATTTTAAAACGTTATAGCAACAGTTTCACATATTGGATTTCATCCATACTACTCTCTAAACCTTCCCGGCACTAATTAGAACAGACAATGCTATTTTCTACGAAACCGGTCGCGTAATTTTCGAGAAAATCGAGGACAGACGGACAGATAAACATTCATTTTTATATGTAAAGATTGTAACGAAAGCTTTTTGAAGATCAATAAGAACTGTCAAGTATTTTTTAGCTTCACCCAATTTTTGGGTAATTGTATTAGTTACTTTAGCTATATAAAGACTACTTAGTCGAGATTTAGATATATATTTTAATCATATACAGATTTTATAATCGTTCCACAGTAGAAGAGATTAGTAGGAAGTGCCATTATCGTAATGACTACGGACAGTGAGACTATCGCGTTGTCTATAAATAAATATACATTAAACATAAACCAAAAACTGAAGGTGTTCTCCACTCCCCTGGTGGGTGGGAGGGAGGCACCATTCAAAACCGAAACTTTCATTGAAATGGCTTTAACTATTTTTATTTACCTGAGGCGCTATTCCCGTTCTTTTTAAGGGAGATTCCTTACGTTTTTCCTTAGGTTTAAATACTTCTTGATTAACTGCGGAATTCCGGTAAGACATAGTAAAAAAATCCTAAATAGATTGTCGAGACATTATTTGAAAACACAAATTGATGAAATATCTTTAAGTGACATAAGATTTTGAACTAAAAGTTTTAAAAACAATTACATTATATTATAATTCATTTTAATACATTTTTATTTTATTTTTAAAGATCATAAATAAGACTTTCAACAAAGAATCACGTTTTATAAAAAGGTGCCTGCCTCATTAGATAGTAATGACCTTTTTTGTCTCTAGTTCTAAAAGTGACATTTGAATTTGTGCCGACCGAAGAGGTGGGGAATTCCACTTATTTTAAAGAGTTTAGCCACATGGACTCGATTCCTCGGACTCGGTCTTCGTTCCTTTTGGTCCGCATAGATCCGCCGTTCCGGAATCAAAAATCGTCCATATTACATTAATGAATAGGGACGCCTTTCGTTTCTGACTCCAATCCAAAACCTTTTCCGTTCCTTGAGTGTGAGTTCGAAACGAGTGAATCCGGATTTGCGAACTCGGAGTGAGCCCACCGCCTTCGGAATTGAATTCGTTGGACTCGGACGGTCTCCGACAATCTTCAATGACCCGCTTGACGTGAATTGTCAAAAATGTCAACATCTATATAATGTTTAATAATATTTACTTGCTAATTATGTTTAAACTAAATAATAGCGTAATTGGTTACATAATTAATATTGAGTTTTTCTCTTGTTAAAACATCGCAAATATTGACATTTTTGTTGAATGTCGCTCGCTCAATTCAACTGACAGCTGTCATCCGAGAGATCTGGAACCGCAGTTAAGTAAGAAGGCTTTTAACCCTAAGAAAAAAGTTAAGGAATCTTCCTTAAAAAGAACGGGAATAGCGCCCCTGATCTGAAAAGTAGAGGACGTGCAGTCCATAGACGCTTTAAAGCTGTAGGTACTCGTACACGCCCTAACAAAAAAGGAAAATTAATCTAAATAAATTCATGAAAAATAACAATTTAGTTTATATATTTTACCGTACACTACTACATCTCCCTCCTGATTATCCAGATACTTCGTCTTCTCCTTCCAATCCAGACTTTCTTTGGACTTATGAAATAACGATAAATGGAGGAAACCGTAGTTCAACTGGCTCCAAGCAGACAGTAGTATTGTATGGTGTACCAGACGTAAGCCACGCAGGCTAAATATGGGGGGTAGCTGATCTCGATCTGCGGAGAGGGCTGTAAGGGGAGAAAACACAACCTGTTCGATCCCATGCAAAGGGGGGAAAGAAACTCCGATAAAACCATTCTACTTTTGTACGATTTCCAACATGCACGAATATGCTTCCGCACAAAACCCCAACTTATGCAGAATTATGGGTAGAGCTCGTGGCCATGTCCGTTTGACGATGCTTGGTCTGAGTCCAGTAAGAGGCGGTAGCCCGATG